>CAIGQQ010026964.1:2028191-2046231 GCA_903798035.1 Danio albolineatus | reverse complement strand
AAAGATTTATCACATAAAATGGCAAATAACTCAGGAAACAATTGTTTCCAGTCCTTCAAGAGTCCAGCTCCACTCAAAAGATCTCCATGACCCCTGACCTAGCTTGGTAGATCTTGAGGAAACAAATTATTTGGCATACAGAAAAAAGCAATCACACATATATTATTCCAGTAGTACTCTGAAGAGGGAAGACACTAAGGTCATAATATAATTTACATCCTTAAACATTCAACTTTATTTGTAAAGACACGAGAAATTGTAGGTGTTACTCCATCCTGAAGCGGACATCCATCCAAAAACCCATGCCTGCAAGTGTATCCTGCTCAATTGTGTTTTTTAATGCTCAATTTCCAAATGTATGCACACCTTAGCATTACCATTAAGCATTTTATATGACGTTCCAAAATACAGATACGGTGGATGGACACAGTACCCCAGTCTCACTGCAGTTCATTATATTGTCACAGAATTTAATCTGTCGTTCTGCGCTCACAGACACCATTCAGAATGATTTTTAGAACATTTCATGCTTATCTTTATAGTTATTGTGTTAGTAGTATAAATGGTCTTTAGTCAGACTATGCAAAATATCTTAATAAATAACAAAAATAAGTTATAAATTAAGTAAAAATAAAATAATTTATACAAAAAATAACTTTTTGTTTAAAAAATGTGACTTTATTACAAAATTTAGTACAAAAATCTTAAAATCATCATTGTCATCAGTTGTAAGGATTGTCATGGCTGATGTTTGTTTCTGTCTGTGTTCAGCTCAGCACCACCTTCAGGATGGGCAGTTTCCAGTGAAACCATGTGGAGGAACGGACCTCGCCACCTATATATACAGTATACAGGGTTTGACATTCTCATCCACTATGAAATCATCAGTTTCATTCACTATGAAATTAAGAGTGTGTCATTATTAATTACATGCTGGTGTTCCAAACCCCTTAAGACCTTAATTTGTAATAAATCAAGATATTTTTTGTGAAATCTTAGAGCTCTCTCATCCTCCATAGACAAGATTCCCAACTTTCTCAACTGTCCAGAAAAATACCAAAAAACACCCTTAAAACAGACCATGTGTGTCTTCAGTGGTTCAGTCAGAATTGCATGAAGCTTAAGAGAGTACTATTTTATAATAATTCTGTAAGAATACTTTTATGCTATTGTTATTCAGCAGTTTCTTCCTTCAGTGTCAGTATAGGGTGCGTGTTCATGTCTTGCTTTTGGTGTAATACCTTGGATGTGACTGCATTTTTTTAAATGGAGGAAGTCGTGTGCTGGCATCTGTGAGGTGTGTGCCTCTGCAAAGTGCTTGTGAACGTGCACCATATAATGACACTGAAGAGAACAAACTGTCGAATAAGCTAAAATATCTTACATTTTTGCTCTGAAGGTCAGGGGATTGGACATAAGGGTGAGCAATTACTAAGAATTTACATTTCTGGGTGAAATATATTTAAATAGAAGCAGTTATTCTTATTTATTTTGTTTTATTTAAGATTTTTTATAAAAAAAAAATAATGTGGCAAAGAGAAGTTCTCATTGATCGATTTACTTGACCAGTTTTGTTGCCAAATTGGCATGTAAGTGAAAAGGTTAATTGGAAACCCAATATATGTGTATATATACATATATATATAAAATAGTGGGTCCCTCAAATTATGCTTTTTAGGGAAACACAAAATATATGGACATGGATTGGCAACCACTGAGATATATTTTATTATTATTATTATTATATAATGCACTCAAGGACAACTTGCATAGTAAAAATAACAGTAAAAATACAATATTAATTCATAAAATAATAAAACAAATTAAAGTCAACGGCAGGCATGAAATCACATACTGTAAACGCCTGCCTGATTTAGTTGAGATTTTAAAACCTGAGGATTTTAACCTTTGAGAACTTCAATTGAAAGTGTATTTCATAGGTAGGGAGCTGCATTATTTGTTGCAGAATTATTGCAGAATTAACAGAAATTTTTGTTGCATATGGGAGAGCAAGAGGTGGTGCAGAAGCAGATCCTAAAAGTGCAAGAAGGATTGTACATACTGTATGAACGTGGAGTAAATTCTCTAAATTGTTGAGTGCTTTCATTCATTCATTTTCCTTTGGATTAGTCCCGGTATTCATAATGGGTCACCACAGCAGAATGAACTGCCAACTTTATACAGCTTATGTTTTACACAGCAGATGCCTTTACAGCTGCAACCCAGTACTAGGAAACATCCATACACTCATCGTCACACCAACACAATGGCCAATTTTAGTTTGTTCAATTCACCTAACCGCATGTCTTTGGACTGTGGGGGAAACCAGAGCATCCAGAGGAAACCCACCCGAACACTGGGAGAACATGCAAACTCCACAGAGAAACACCAACTGACCCAGCCTGGACTCAAACCAGCGACCTTCTTGCTAACCCCTGAGCTACCTTGTTGCCCAGATGAGTGCTTTATGAGTTAAAATATATTGTAATGAAGCTGATAGCCACCTGGCTATTGGGAAGGAGGCGGAGAACAGACAAACTTTTAAACAATTTTAATAAATAAAAATAAAACGAACAGATTGAAAACAAACTCAGATCAAAAGCAAAAGATAAAATGTCGAGACCTGGTGCTCTCTCGTCTTCCACCACTGTCTCTCCTCTTTTTAACATCCAGAGCTCCTCTGTGAGACTCGAGACAGGTGATGTGTGCAAGTGTCGGTAATTAGCCCTCACGGCTCTCGGTCCACCTCACTCACTACATATATATTTTTTTAATTTATACAATACTTAATTGGAAGCCAGTGTCAATGTTGAAAAATAGAAGAGATTGTACACTACAGAACCAAGTTATGTTCAGCTTTCTCTCTATGGATGGAATGGATGGAGTTATGTTCGGCTAAACAACTATGTTGTGGTTGGACTGACTAGAGCAGGGGTGCTCAACCCTGTTCCTGGAGAGTCACCCTCCTGCAGATTTCAGTTGCAACCCTGATCAAACTCACCTGAACCAATTAATTAGGACGTGAACAGCACTTGATAATTACAGGCAGTTGTGTTTGATCAGGGTTGCAACTGACATCTGCAGGAGGGTGGCTCTCCAGGAACAGGGTCGAGCACCCCTGGCCTAGATCCACCCATTAAATAAGGACATTTCTCCTCATTCCTCGTTGTTCTCCATCTGAAACAAAAACAGACATCGGGTTTACAGCTTAACTACTTTCACAAACAACAGAATATAAAGAAAAGCAATATGTGTAAATTAAATAAGGAAATTAAAGAACAAAAGATTGTAATCTGGCGCCACGGTGGCGTAGTGAGTAGCACGTTCGCCTCACAGCAAGAAGGTCGCTGGTTCGAGCCTCGGCTGGGTCAGTTGGCATTTCTGTGTGGAGTTTGCATGTTCTCCCTGTGGTTGCGTGGGTTTCCTCCGGGTGCTCCGGTTTCCCAGTCCAAAAACATGTGGTATAGGTGAATTGAATTGGGTAGGCTAAATTGTCCGTAGCGTATGAGTGTGAATGAGTGTGAATGAATGTTTCCCAGAGATTGGTTGCGGCTGGAAGGGCATCCGCTGCATAAAATAAAAATGCTGGATAAGTTGTCGATTCATTCCGCTGTGCGACCCCAGATTAATAAAGGGACTAAGCCGAAAAGAAAATAAATGAATGAAGATTGTAATCTGACACTAGCTGGGTTTCCATCATATATATTAGTAGTCTCTGAACCTTGTCATTTTGGTGGAGTGCCGTGAACTGAGTGGCTCTGATATTTAAACGTTTCTGTCGTGTTTGCGCTAATCAAAAACCACCTCATGTGGATTCTTATAACCTTGAATGTCTCAAACATTGCATACATTGAGGCAGCCATCAAGACTGAAATAAAATGCAGTTTTCAAGCAAGGCAGCTAGGCATGGGACGGTAACCGTTTTCAAGGTATACCGCGGTTTGAAAAAATCAAGGTTTTTTATACCGCCAAAATTTTCTGCTATACCGTTCCTAAGGTATGAGTAAGATTTTTTTTATTTACTTTTTTTTTTTTTTTAAAGACATCTGTGTTTTTAAAACAAATGAAGACAGCAGAAGTAAATGGTTCACTTGAATTATTTAGCCTGACATGTTTACTGTCCCAAAATACTTTAAATGTTTCTCAAAATAAAATATATTGTGTTCAAAAGGGGAAAAAGGTTATGTTAAAAAAAGAATATATTTTTGAGCAGTAATCACAATACCGTCATACCGTGAAACCGTGATCTTTTTATCCAAGGTTATCATACCATCAAAATTTCATACCGGCCCATGGCTAAAGGCAACTCGGTGTGCTGAAATATAATCGGATAAACTAGCTGTGGGTGGAGTTACACAAACCAAGACATTCCAACATAAAAACACATATTCAAAGGAGAGTTTAGCATTGTTTTTCAGATAAACAAGTGTGTTCACTTAGCATGTTTCTTAATTAAACATTGTGCTACTCCCATGATATCGGGATACTCATATCGACCGTTTAACCATTAAGCAAAAGGATTTCACTGTTTAGAATTATTGTTGTTATTATTAGGGATGCACCCAATATTCAGCCACTGAAAAATTTTAGACGTAAATGGCCTAAAAGTCCATTTTCAGTTTTCAGCCTAAAGATTTTTATAACAAAACAACACAGCTGAAACAGTGTGTTGTGATGACACAAACAGAAACTACTTGTCTGTAGCAGCATGTCTGCGGTGTGTCTATTCGATCCTCTGCACTTCATCCCGGCTGTATGTTATAAAAATCTTTACTTGGATGTGGAAATAAAGCAGCACGCACAAAAATAATTCAGATCACAATGGATGCAGAGAACCTGGAAATGAAGCAGCGCACAGCGTAGGAGATAGAGATCAATGCCTGGTAGGCATGGGCTGGTATAAGATTCTGACGGTATGACAACCTTAGCTAAAAATATCACGGTTTCACGGTATGTTGGTATTGTGATTACTGCTCTAAAATATATATTTTAAAAATGTCTGGCTAAAAAACAAAACCATTTTCCCCTTTGAACACAATATATTTTATTTTGAGAAACATTTAAAGTATTTTGGGGCAGTAAACATGTCAGGCTAAATAATTCAAGTGAATCTTTGACTACTGCTGTCTTCATCTGTTTCAAAAACACAGATTTCTTTACAATTTACACCAAAAAACTGATAAAAAATGTAAATAAAAAATCTTACTCATACCTTAGGAACGGTATAGAAGAAAATTCTGGCGGTATGAAAACCTTGATTTTTCCTAACCGCGGTATACCTTGAAAACGGTTATCGTCCCATGCCTAGTGCCTGGTTGCATGAAAGTAATTTAACTTAAGGGTGGAAAAATCCATGACGTAATAGTTTTCATTAAGAGTGTTGCAACAAACTTCTAAACTCTCATCCTTACCTATAATGCCTTTTCTAAGGGTTTCACTGCAGATTCATGCAATGGGTGCCGCGGTTGCAATACCTCTGCAATACATATCATCTGTGTCGTTTTCTTTCTGTTAAGCGAGTCGAGACGTTCCCTTACCAAGTCAAACTCGACATTATGTATGGAGGACCTCGGCTGGGATCACATAGAGCCTTTTGAAGCTGCACTAAAACTGCTAATTCCTATGGATGCACTCCTGCGCAGACGTGCAATCGACACACTGTGTATATTAATTTGTTCATTAATCACTATTAAAATATGCATGTGTGTTAGACGACTATAGGGTCATTCTAGTAAACTGTTTTGTGTCTTTTTATCCTTCAGCTCTTCCGGCTGAGGTGGAACAGTGCCCTCTGTCTACCTTGAGAGCAGTCATCTCTACATCCGGGCTTACATCTACTGAGCTGGACTCAGTAGTGAAGAAACTGCTGTAGGAGCTGGTCATGAAGTGACTACTTCAATTGGATGCTGCTGAGTAAAACTGGAGACTGGAGTAATTTCTGGTGGAACATCATCAGTACTGCTGGAGGAGCTGGCTGGGAGGTAACCACTAAAGTTGGATCTGGCTGAGTAAAACACTGTAGGGACATCCTCACTTTTGCTGAAGTCCAGTCTGCATAAAGCACCATAGAAGCATAGAGGATATTCATTCATTCATTCATTTTCTTTTGGGCTTAGTCCCTTTATTAATCCGGGGTCGCCACAGCGGAATGAACCGCCAACTTATCCAGCATTTGTTTTACGCAGCGGATGCCCTTCCAGCTGCAACCCATCTCTGTGAAACATCCAAACACACTCACTCACAAACACACACTATGGACAATTTAGCCAACTCAATTCACCTATACCACATGTCTTTGGTCTGTGGGGTAAACCGGAGCACCCAGAGGAAACCCACACAACCACGGGGAGAACATGCAAACTCCACACAGAAATGCCAACTGACCCAGCCGAGGCTCGAACCAGTGACCTTCTTGCTGTGAGGCGATTGTGCTACCCACTAGGCCAACGTGGCGCCCCCATAGAGGATATTATCAACTTAAAAGTTGTCGATTGGTTCTTCCAATGACGGGCCTTCAAATAAGTAACCACTGACTTCAATGAGACCACCAACAGGTTCCTTCAGTGATGACTCTTTAATCTGACCATCGACGGGTACCCCCAGTGACGGTTTCTCGCTCTGAACATCAGTGGTTTCCTCCAATCATGATTCTTTACACCAGTCACTGATTTCTCGACCTAAAGGAAGGAATCATATGAAACAAAAGATTTTAGTTTTAGATTTTAGTTTTATTCAAATACAATTTACTCGCTCACTTTCCTTTGGCTTATTTGCTGTCTATCAGGGCCACCAATTAAAACAAATTCATCTTTATTCCTATAGCACTTTTACAGTTTAGTTTGTGTCAAAGCAGCTTAACATAGAAGAAGTTAAGATGAAGTAAACACAGATGAGCGTGAATAATCAGTTTATACTGATTTATAATCAGCATCTTCAGTCCAGTTTTCACAGCTAAAGTTGCTGAATATAAATCAGTGTAAATTGATTATTCATGGTCTGAAATGCAGAATGACACACCTGTACAAAACTACCCTCACCTCCCAATGACCAGGTGCTCTATCTGTCTTCAGCCGATGTGAGGAAGACCCTATTTAGGATTAACCTACGTAAGGCAGCAGGTATGATAACATACCTGGTCATATACTTAATGACTGTCCTGCACAGCTGACAGATGTCCAAACAGATATTCAACACCTCGCTGAGACATTCCACAACAATCATACCAGAACCAAAGAAATCCTCTGTGTCCTGTTTAAACAACTACTATCCCATAGCACTGACTCCAATCATGATGAAGTGCTTTGAGAGGTTATTCATGCACAATATCAAGACCAGCCTCCCCAACACGCTCGATCCCTTCACACTCCATCAGTTTGCATATATTTGTTTTAATGTTTTATTTTACATGACATAACAAATAATTTACTGAAAATGAACTCGTATTAATATTTTTTAATAACATTTTTTAATTGTGTGTCAATAACTGATGTTTTCATAATCTGCAACAATTTTAAAGGATTATTTAAACACACAAATAAAATAGTCTAAATAAAGTTTAATTTTGGGTGAAGGAGCACATGGGCCAGTTATTTCAAGATGGCTGAGAGGCATGAACATATCTTCCTATTCCTCCAGTTTATTAAAAATTGATATGAATATGAGAATATAATATTTTATGTCAGAATAAAAACGAATTAATTGTTCTATTAGAATATTTTACATAACAGAACAAATAATTTACTGGAAATATATGTATGTGTAATAATAATAATAATAATAATAATGAATTTACTTTAAGAAATGACTGATGCTTTCATCCTCTGCAACAATTTTACAGAATTATTTAAACATACAAAGATT
The DNA here is from genome assembly GCA_903798035.1 of Danio albolineatus. Classification (NCBI taxonomy): domain Eukaryota; kingdom Metazoa; phylum Chordata; class Actinopteri; order Cypriniformes; family Danionidae; genus Danio; species Danio albolineatus. The sequence goes on along the minus strand of CAIGQQ010026964.1, from coordinate 2,038,371 downwards.
TTTCTACAGTTTAACATTACATTTCTCCTGTCAGAATGGTTACACACACCAGGTAGTTTTCTACATTTAGATAACTGTTAGATTTACATTTTTAATGAAAATGTACTTTTTAATGATATACACAGAGTAAAAATCGGATAATCCATCATAGTTTCTCTATTATTAATAAACATACGGAGGCACCTCATCCTCTGCAACTCCATTATCAATTACAGCAACCATTTAAAGGACCGTTGCTGTAGAAAGAACTTCTGTTTCGGGAGAATGTAAGCAGATTTCATACTCATTTTTAATAACTCTTATGAATTTAATGTTAATTTACTATTACTTTCTGACTTTTTTCATTGTAGAAAAGTCAGCATTAGCTCATGGGATGTATGACTCTTAAAGCCATGTAATTAAAATCGGGATATACTGTACCTAGACATGGCTGATGATAATTTTCTTTGCTTCAGAATGAAAGGGTCGGTTTATTCTAAGGGTTAGGCCACTTAGAATAAACAGACCCTTTCATTCTGAAGTAAAGAAAATTACTTTGTAAATACGAATAAATAATGGGCGTAGTGAGTAGCACGTTCGCCTCACAGCAAGAAGGTCGCTGGTTCGAGCATCGGCTGGGTCAGTTGGCATTTCTGTGTGGAGTCTGTGTGGACCTCCGGGTGCTCCGGTTTCCATCACAAGTCCAAAGCTGTGGTATAGGTGAATTGGGTAGGCTAAATTGTCCGTAGTGAATGAGTGTGAGTGAGTGTGTATGGATGTTTCCCAGAGATGGGTTGCAGTTGAAAGGGCATTCGCTGTGTAAAACAAATGCTGGAAAAGTTGGCAGTTCATTCTGCTGTGGTGACCCCGGATTAAAAAAGGGACTAAGCCGAAAAGAAAATGAATGAATGAATGAATGAATGAAAAGGCAAGGGAGGTTAGTGAAAAGTGTGGTGCATGTTTGACACCAACTGTGTTTAAAACAGTTCGATTCCCATTACGCCTTTATTACAACCAATATCAAAGCCCCTTTATGGCAAGTTATTTCACTCAGCGGCCATCTTTGAAACTCCCATCTTTCTGAATGGGAAAACAACATTTTCCAATTGTTTAGGCTTACAATTAAAGTTTATTCTTGGAAGCATCAGTGTAATATAACAACTGTCTTTAAAAATTTGGTATCCAAACGTTGGAATCGTGACAAAAAAAATAAAAATAAAATAAATATTCATATATATCGAGATATTGCCCTGAGATATTGCGCATGCGCACACGTAGGAGACGCGATCACAAGGTTGTAGTATTATTTAATTATTAGTAGTACTATTTGTGTATTATTTAACAAAATAAATTGTATTTTATTAACACCTACCCTAAACTCAACCCAACCCGTGTACATATCATTTACCATTTCTGTTCCTCACGGCTGGTAGGCCTACTTCATCTGGTTTATTCTTCAACTTGACCTGTGACAGTGTTGTTGACTTTCCTTTCTCTCAGGTATAGAGCAATAACTCAGAGTACGGTCAGGGGCATTATTGATTGGTAAACTTATGCACACTTAAAGATGAGAAAAGCACTTGCAATAAAAAAAATGAAATTTATTGTAACGCAAATTTATCAAAGTGAGTTTTAATAAATGGGTTGACATAATTAGCAAAGCAGGTTAATCAAAGCTAGCTTTGTACAGCCACTCGATAGACGTGTGTCTGTTTATGCGTCACGAATACGCGATTGGTCAGTTTGGTGATGTGGGCGGAGCTTCTGTGTAACCGCTGTTTGTTTTGGTCCAAAATAAAACGGATTTTTCTAAATAACGGATATCCTCTGTATTTTGACTTGATAAATTTGAGTTTGAGTCTTTATTATCAGGGTTTATTTATCTCCAACTTTACCTCCATCGATTTAAATCGTTCTCCGGTAAGATTTGTCTCATATTTTGTACTTTTAAATGTAGTTATTGACGATGAGGGCTTGTGTACTCATTTAAACACGAGATATTATCGTGTATATCAAATTAAATCGATTAACCTGTCTTAGCAAACTCCATTCACACTGCAAATACAGTATACATATTAATACCGTTGTAGTAAGGTAATGCTGAGATTAATGAAAGGGCATGTCTTTATGACCCAATAATCATTTAAAAAAACTGACTGAGTTAAAATAAATAAACACACATGAGTCAGATCAAAAAATCAAAAATGATTCAGTCGTACTAATCCCTGAACCAGCAAAGATAAACGACAAACGTCTGCAAATCTAATTTAGACACAGACAAACTGTTTCCTTCACTTCCTGTTTGGCTTTATTAATCGCTTGTTCATTAGTTTGTTCTGTTATTTAACAACAAAAAGAAGAAAGACGTCAGCTTGTTGTGTGTATTTACTTTTTAAATTATGTATAATAATAAACTGGTAAGGCGCCACGGAGGCCTAGTGGTTAGCACGTTCGCCTCACAGCAAGAAGGTCGCTGGTTCGATCCCCGGCTGGGCCAGTTGGCATTTCTGTGTGGAGTTTGCATGTTCTCCCCGTGGTTGCGTGGGTTTCCTCCGGGTGCTCCGGTTTCCCCCACAGTCCAAAGACAAGCGGTACAGGTGAATTGGGTAAGCTAAATTGTCCGTAGTGTATGAGTGTGAATGAGAATGTATGGATGTGTTTCCCAGAGATGGGTTGTGGCTGGAAGGGCATCCGCTGCGTAAAACAAATGCTGGATAAGTTGGCGGTTCATTCCGCTGTGTCAACCCCGGATTAATAAAGGGACTAAGCCGAAAAGAAAATGAATGAATGAATGAATAAACTGGGATTAAAAACATAATTTGTCACATTTATTTGTTTAATTAAGCCTAAAAATACAAATGTATTAACAGTAATATGAAAATAACTATTAAATTGACATCTTTTATTACGTCACTGTCTCGTGTTGGATTTTGAGAAATGCCTGAAAAGGCTCTCAGAAATACACTTTTTACTTCTTGGGAATGAAAGTTCAAACTGGCCAAAAAAGGCACTTATCCAGTAAGAGTAGGAGCACTTATGGTCTATCTCTGCACATGTCTGAGTGTCTGTAAGTCATTTTAATAATATTAAACATGGCTGTTCTTGGTTAACTAGGATGCAGAGGAAATATGCATGGAGAGTGTGATGTGACTGAGAGAAGAACAGACCTCCAAGAACAAGTATGTAGAGAGCAGATTCTTGCATGTTTGTTGACGGATGTTTCTGAATATTCACTGCAGAGATCATGATGTGGCGACACGGTGGTGCAGTAGGTAGTGCTGTCGCCTCACAGCAAGAAGGTCGCTGGTTCGAGCCTCGGCTGGGTCAGATGGCATTTCTGTGTAGAGTTTGCATGTTCTCCCCCTGTTCACGTGGGTTTCCTCTGGGTGCTCCGGTTTCCCCCACAGTCCATAAGACATGCGGTACAGGTGAATTGGGTAAGCTAAAGTGTCCATAGTGTATGTGTGTAAATGAGAATGTATGGATGTTTCTCAGAGATGGGTTGCAGCTGGAAGGGCATCCGCTGCGTAAAACAAATGCTGGATAAGTTGGCGGTTCATTCCGCTGTGGCGACCCCGCATTAATAAAGGGACTAAAGCTGAAAAGAAAATGAATGAATGAGTTCATGACGTGGATTGATTTTATTTTCCTTGTTGTTCACATGAACACCTTAAATAACTTATGAATGGCTCTAATAAAATAATGAGAATGTGTATTGCAGATATTTTAGTAATACTTTTATTAAACAGTTAACATAAGAGATTGGTCATAACTAGGCATGGGACGATAACCGTTTTTCAAGGTATACCGCGGTTTGGAAAAGTCAAGGTTTTCATACCACAAATTTTCTGCTATACCGTTCATAAGGTATGTGAAAGATTTTTTAGTTATTTAATAAAAAAAAAAAAAAATTTTTATTTTATTTTAGGTGTAAATTGTAAAGACATCTGTGTTTTTGAAACAAATGAAGACTGCAGAAATCAATGGTTCACTTGTATTATTTAGCCTGACATGTTTACTGTCGGGCGATGCAGTGGCGCAGTAGGTAGTGCTGTCGCCTCACTGCAAGAAGGTCGCTGGTTTGAGCCTTGGCTGGGTCAGTTGACGTTTCTGTGTCGAGTTTGCATGTTCTCCCTGCATTTGCGTGGGTTTCCTCAGGGTGCTCCGGTTTCCCCCACAGTCCAAACACATGTAGTACAGGTGAATTGGGTAGGCTAAATTGTCCGTAGTGTATGTTTGTGAATGAGTTTGTATGGATGTTTCCAAGAGATGGGTTGCAGCTGGAAGGGCATCCGCTGCATAAAACATGTGCTGGATAAGTTGGCGGTTCATTCCACTGTGGCGACCCCAGATTAATAAAGGGACTAAGCCGAAAAGAAAATGAATGAATGAATGTTTACAAAATAAAATATATTGTGTTCAAAGGGGGAAAAAGGTTTTGTTTTTTAGCCAGACATTTAAAAAGAATATATTTTAGAGCAGTAGTTTTAATACCATCATACTGTGAAAACGCAATATTTGTATCCACGGTTATCATGCCGTCAGAATCTTATACCGACCCATGCCTACTCACAACATATATGGGATAATAAAACAATCCACATTCCAAATTCAACAAGGTATTGCAAATACAATTTCACCCTCTAGTAATCTAACCTAAATCTGTTATACTGTATGAATGGCATCCATGCATTTTACTGTTAATTGTATTTAATGTTTTCTCTTCACATTTAATGGGGTGTACTCGTTGATCATCTTATTTTATTCCTAGGTACCATTTTGCCTTTGCCCATAAACAGATTTGCAGAGGTATCTATATTAATATAATCAATTAAAAAAAATCATTCAATCATTCACAGTTATTCAGCAGTCTGAAATGTTGTAACCGTCTATTTATTTCTGATGCTGGAATTCTTCTGATGTTTGACACAGATGAGCTGTTTAAAGTTTCTCTCTTTGTTCTGTTTTTTAGCAGACTCAAGCGTATGGAGAACATTAGAAACTGGACACATATACCACATCCACAGTAGACATCTTCAGTGATTTTCATCGCTTGTATTTATTTTCAGAGGAAATGCAGGTAAAAAAAACAACTATTATTCATCTTAGAGTGTGTTCTTGATAAACATTAAAGCATTTCACTTTATTAACACTCCTGATATCTTCAACTGGGCCTTATAAAATGAGTACACACATCAAATCAAAACTCAGATTTCTTTGTATTTCCATTGCTATGACTAAACTTTAAAATAGATTCAGCAGACGCTTTTATCCAAAGCATGAAGATAACAGTAGCACTTCAGATCACCAGAAAACAACATTTAGATGCAGTGAGAGGTCTTAAGCCCTGGTCAGGTCACATGATTTTTATTATCGGTTATGAATGTCAGATTATGATTTTTTTCCCCCTTGTTTAAATCTTGAATTGTATGTGTGTAACAAACGTGCTAGACTACACGTTTCTTCACGATCAGTCATCCGTGACGTCTACGACAAGCATTATTACCCAAGGCAGTCACAAGTGTTGCTATAACAATTTATTTTCTTAATTAAAAAAATATATATATTTATTTCAATCTCAATAAACACTGATGCTTGCAGACAACTAACTACATTATTTAAGGGCATTCCTACCGATATGGATATGATTCAACTTATGATTCCTTTTAATACTAAGATATTTTCTTTGAAATCTAAATGTATATTTTCCTGCCATGGGTTTCTTATTGAACACTTCACCTGAACTTAGTGAGTGTGACGAGAAAATGCAAGCAAATAAGCAGCAGCAGCAAGGATAAATCAGATGCTCAAGACATAACAAAACAAATCATCCACCCGTATAGTTGAGTAGTGGAGGGGCATAAACAAAATATAATTTGTATATTTTTCTTAGAAAAAATATCTGTTTGAAAAAAATTTTGTTTGCTATAATTTTTAACTTATATTTAAAGGTGCAGTAGATTATCTGCCACAATGCTAACCTGTTAGCATAAATCTCTGAAACACAGTCCCTCCCCTGCTGTCCAAAGCCATGCCTCCTGAAAACACGAGCACGCGCACCATAAAGATGACAGGTGAACATTCTCTTATGTGTTGAGCTAAAGCGATGAAGTAGCATGGTAAACGATATAGGCAGCGCTTCACTTGGTCGTTAGGGCTTGCACGACAACTGGTTTCTGCTAATCGATTTCTTTTCCAAACAATACTTGAGTTACTGGACTACCCGTGGTTCGAGCTGCTAGTTAAAAAGACACAAAGAAATCCTTCTCAATACACGTTTTATTAATTCATATCCGAATGCATCGATTTCATAGGCCTAACATAAATTGTCAAAACTTTATATTACATATATACAGAGTAATATAAATATGAAAAGCTGCACGCAACATTGTAATTTAACACCTGCGTCATAAGCTTCTTTTATATGCGAAGCGAACTCGTGTTCATCCTGTAATACTTAAATAAGTTATTACAGTAACTTTATTTAACCTGTTTTCAGCAGTAATAAGAACTAAGTGAACTTAAACCAGTTCAGAAAGACAAATATAGTTCTCATCAAAAGTACAGCTGACCCGCAACGAAATAAATAATAAATAAATAATATATTAATAACACTAACGAAAAAAAGAAAAAAGCTGTATGGTTATCATTACATTTTAATTATACATTTAATGTAGGCTATAGAAAGTAAAAGTAGCCACATCCGACATCTAAATATGCGTCTTGAAACTCATATTTATATAGCAGTATTCATAAAACGAATTAAAAGATTAATAAAATTATTCTACGCTAGGCTAACTCTCTTTCAATCATTTAATATGTGCTACGTTTCAACAGTTATTAAAATAACAAAATGAACGAATACATTAGCCTACTACAACCGACCTGAAGATTATGCAAACGACCATGTGCGCGCAATTAATAGGCTTATACAACAAGTAGTCTGATTAAAAAAAATAACTTTAATATTTAAGTTTCGAGCAATTATAACAAGAATGAAAATTATTTTGGTTCAGAAAAGAAACAGTTCAACAAGCGTCAATAGCCTACACAGCCAAACGGAAAATAAATAATAAATAAACTATAAGTAAATTATTTAAATAAATAAAAAAAATATGTTAAAATAATAAATCAAATATTCGTAGACACAATAAACAATCGACTGCATGATATTTTAACATGCAGACATAATGTAGCCTATGGGAAAATGTATTTCATATTTAAAAGTCATAGAAAAAAACAGCAACGCAACTATGAATTAAAAGCGCGTCTCGCAATTTAATCATTTTATATTTACCCTGTTTTCTACAGAAATAAGGAGTAGAATCTAATTTCATCCGCTCTCATCCTCTAGCCACAGTCTTTGGATCGTGGATCGCTGGTTTGTACAAGCGCATCCATGAGAGGGATACAGGCTTGCTATTTGCCTTGCTACTGTGTTGTCGGCCAAAGAAAAATTCTTTCACTTCATGAGCTGGTGGCAGGGATAGCAAGAAATGACTTCGCTTGCTTGGATAGTAGAGGAAACCGATGTTCATTACACTTCGAGAGGATTCCCTGTGGTGTTAATGCTGATGTTAATAATGTAAGTGAAGTTTATTTATAAACTAATTTCGAGAGGATCACGTGCAGATGATTGCTCGCAGCTGGTCCCGCATTATCCAATTTATGATTACCAATCAGATGAGTCCTAAGCCACTATATATACCCTAAGTTCCATATCACAGCCATCTTCGTTTTGAAGAATCCCCCCTTCCACCCCTACTCCTCCTCCTTCCTAGATGGGTGGCACGGTGGCCCAGTGGTTAGCACTGTTGCCTCACAGCAAGAACATCACTGGTTCTAGTCCTTACCAAGCCAGCTGATGTTTCTGTGTGGAGTTTGCACGTTCTCCCCGTGTTCACGTGGGTTTCCCCCGGGTTCTCCGGTTTCCTCCCACCGTCCAAAAACATGCAACTTAAGTTAATGGACTAATACAAATCAGCACCATAGACATGCTCTTAGTTAGTAGTTATCTTTTCATAGCGATCACTATCTGTTCATTAGCTACTCGCAGGGGAGTTCTCGAGATCTACCTGAGCTCAAACTCTCCTCTCGCCTTGCGAACGGGAGGGAGCCCTGGGCTCGAGGATCTTATGAGCTCAGGGCTCTCTCCCGGGACAGCATGCCAAACAAGCTTTATAATCAATCATCAGCTAAGTGTGAACTCTTGAAATGATCTTAAATTTATTCCTCAGTTGTAGTTGGAAGCTTTAACCTTGGATAGTGGTGTTTGTTGAATACGTTTGTCGTTCTGATGTCATTTGTAAATGCACGCTCGAGTAGTCAATTATTCTGAAAGTGCCGACTAGTGGTTGAAGTAGTCGATCGCTTGACTGGTCGACTAGTCTATACAAGCCCTAACGGTCGTCGTTGTTCAAAAACCAATGTGAATATAAAAGCAACTTCACCTCAGTAAAGCAGGCAAGGCGGAATAGCGCTATTTATGATGTTTTGTTGTTAAGCTAAATAAAATCTACATTATCGATGCTGTAAAAAGTCCCTGAAACTGAAAATAGTCACATCAATCTATCGCCGGAAGCTTTCAGTGGTTGAACAACACTTCTGTGCATATGACCCATTTGTAACAACAACAACAACATCATCAGCTTTGCGTGACCAAAATAGTTTTAAAACACATTAGCTGTCTAAAAGAAATCCTTCAGCAATGGTGTCGTCCTTCTTTCAGCGTGCAAAAGTAACTCCAACATTGATTCGGGATTTTAAAAAGTTTTGATTTAGCATATTTTTACTGCTCCTGCTCTCTCTTTCTCTCTTGAACGCGCAGCACGTGTATGCACAAATGGCAGAGCTGCGTGAAAACAGGTGCGCAGTAGCTCAAATCTGCATTTGCTGACAGACAGTTTGAAGTTCTTATCGGAATTATGGGAGATGTCGGCCCGACACTATTTTAATTGGATGAACATTTTTCAGTTTTGTGCCTTACCCAGAATATAAAAATACATATAAATACATTTAGATCATTTACCTTAATCATTACTATTGGAATGTGAAGAGACTTTCAACCAGCACAACAAAAAAAGTCTCTTAAGACAATCAACTACTGCACCTTTAATGTATCTTTTGTTGGTCAGTTATCTAGATAAACAAGAATAATGAATAACATTTGAGTTACAGAGAGATCGTGTTGGTTTGCCTAAATAAAATTATAATGAAATATTCAGTTTCAGAGAAGCCTATATTAAACTGTTTTCACTATTAATGACAAATTTGAATAAGCAGGAAATGCTTTTGCAATGTATTCGCGGCACTGAACATGTTCCCAGATTAGCTCAAACTGTTGGAAGGATGAGATTACTCAGAAACTCTTTGTGACAATGGAGAGATCTGCATATTTGTGCCAGTCTGTCAGATAAAGTAGCTTAAAACACCTTAATATTTTAGAAAAGGTAGCTAAAGTTTGTATAATTAAATATGTAGCCTATATTTTGATTACCTTACCGGTGCATTAACGGCAGCACCTACTGATATAACCGAGAAATTCTGTGTTCCTATTGCACAATGTCACCCACGTGATGGAACTTGTTGTGAAGAACGAGAAAAAAATTAAACATGCTAGACTTTCTGCGACGGTTGTTGTGAACTATGCCACATTACAGGAGAAGAAATGATTGAATCTTGTGTCACGACACCTATTTGTCGTTTACGAATCCCCACAACACCCTATGTCAAGAAAATCGTGCTGAAATCTTGACAAATTCATGTGATCTGACTGAGGCCTTAGTTATTTTAGCATTGTGTGTATTTTTATTATTTGAAATAAACAAAGAAGCAGGACAAACAGATAGTTAAAGAATAAAATAGGGAGTGCTATTGTTGAAACTGTCACCTCACGGCAAGAAGGTTGATAGTTCGAGTCCTGGTTTGGTCAGTTGGCATTTCTGTGTGGAGTTTGCATAATCTCCCTGTGTTCGTTTCCTCTGGGTGCTCCGGTTCCCCCCAAAGTTAAAAAACACATGCAGTATTGGTGAATTGAATAAACTAAATTGGCTGTAGTGAATGAATGTGTGTGTGAATGAGAAAGTGTATGGGTGTTTGCCTGTATGGTGCTGGGTTGCAGTTGGAAGGAAAGCATTTTTAAAGTGCATTTGTTCTGAAATGCTAAAAACTCCATCACATGTATGCTTGTAGATCAAACACA
>CAIGQQ010026964.1:1961770-2023831 GCA_903798035.1 Danio albolineatus | reverse complement strand
AATCATCAAAGATTTGATTCTACATTTAATAAATATAGCATGTTTGTGGTGTTTTTGTTAGTTCTTCTATTAAATCTAAAACCAAAATAAATTCTGTATATTTAAAAGCAATATTGTGGGTTATAACCTGCGCTCACTGATCTGCTGCTCATCCTTGTAATGTTTCTGCGTTTACACTGGCCAGGATCCAGTTGGTGTTTTTAGCAGAGCTAATACTCTCCTTAACCTTAAATCGCCATTGCCTAACTTAACCTTTCTTTTCCTTCCTCTCCTTCTCCTCCCTCTCTCTGCTGTCTACTTCTGTCCATAGCATCAGTTACCTGGGTCCAAGTATCATGCATTGAGTTGACCTGATGTACATTAGAAGGTAATGGACCATTTAACCTTGACCTAATGCTTTACATGTTTCAGTAAACAGAAATGTATTATTCTGTTTACACTTAATTACAGCAAATATGGAATTGAACCACTAATGTTAATAGCGATAGTTCACCCAAAACAAACATTTACTCACTATTTACTTCTTTAACTTTATAAGTTTCATGATATTTTGAAGAAAGCTAGAAACTATGACTTCCATAGTGTGAAAATCAAATGGTTACAGGCTTCCAGCTTTATACAGAATATCTTTTTAGTTTAACAGAAAAAAAGTCAAACATGTTTGGAATAAATTAAGGGTGAGCAAATGATGACAGAATTGTTTCTGTTTTGGGTGAAAAATTCACTTTTGGTCCACCATATTCTTCACATTTGTTTGGGTACAAATCTTTTTGGCTCAGGTCTCATTGACTTCCATTGATTTTTAGACTTTGCAAACTGATATTTTCTAACTATATGCTACTTTTATGTACAGTCATTAACAGAAGTGTTTGTAGAGCAAGTAGTTTGTCCATTTTCTGCAGTTAAATTTCTCTAGTCATTTCTCCCATAGGAAGAATTAATCGTAAGTTCTAAAACAATTGCAAATTCTAGCACACTTCTGTATTGCAGAAAAAGGTCAATAAAAGTCACGACTTGCAATTGGATCCTACATTAATAAACATAACCCATTATCCTAAACGGGTTGTTCACCCAATTCTGAAAATTCTATCATCATTTACTCATCCCCCACTCATTCCAAACCTGTTTGAGTTTCTTTCCTCTGCTGAACACAAAACTAGATATTTTGAAGAATGTTGGGAATAATCAGCCATTGACTTCTATAGTATTTTTTTGGTCTTACTATAGATGTCAATAGCTAATTTGTCCAGCTTTATTCAGAATATCTTAAATTGTGTTTAGCACAAAACCTCAGTTTGAGGAAATTATGTGGAAAGTTTTATTTTTGGGTGAACTATCGCTTTAAGTAAAATGCGTTTCTAGTCTACGTTGTAAATAAATCATTGGCAAGTTCACTCTTATGGTTTGCTCTTCTTGTGCACAAGAAAAGTAACTGCTAATTTTAACACAGATAGGGTTTTGCCAGAGTCGAAAATAGCCATTTTGAAGCCTTAGCTGGATGCCTGGAAGCACGTAGGGCTCAGGATAGATCTGCGTCTGTTTAAGGAGAACTGGATTGAATCATGTGTGTATTAACTGATTAGTGAGCTCTGGGAATCCCATTAGAGCCAAGCTACCATTGCTAATGCTGATTAAGTCGCTGTAGAGCCCACCATAAACCACAGTAAAATATCATACTTTCCCAATAACTAAAAAATCATCCATAATTTCTATACTTTTTTTATGCAGAATTTCCTAAAACCAGCTGCATTAATTGTGATAAACAAAGAGCTCATGTGTTATCTCATCCGTGGCATAGTATCTTGTGTTTCCTTAGTAAACTAAACGTATGCAGTACTTGGGTTTAAGTGCTGAAATCCATCAGGACAAGTATTAAAGCTATTTTTCTAAGCGATTCACCATGTAGCAACTTTATATCAGATAATAATTTGATTGTCAAATGCATTATAATACACTGAAAAAAATACTATTTGGATTTACTTTTTTTTTTAAGGTAAGTGGTTGCAAACTATTTTTATGGGCTGAATTTAAACAAATTATTTTGAACATTACTAAATTTTATTTGTTTAAATTCAGCCCATATAAATTATTTGCAACCAGTTACCTAAAAAATGTTGCAAATCCAATGAATCTTTATTTTTTTTCAGTGAAGAGATGGATTATGTTGACGCTATGTATTACATTATTAAAGCTATTGTAGACATTATGACTTTACTGAAGTGTTGACTAACAGAAAAGAGTACAGTATACCTGAAATGATTAGGGTCTATGGATTTAAGTATCTATATTTACAGTAATGGCCAAACGTAATGTCTGGAGGGATTATTTGCGTAATATTTGTTTTAATCACCTCACGAGTTTAATTAAAGCATCGAAAAATTAGGAATTCTATTTCTATTGCACATTATATTAATGTTATATTAACGTTATATTGTTCTGTTATTCATTCATTTTCTTTTGACTCAGTCCCTTTATTCATCAGGAGTTAGAATAAACTGACAACATATGTTTTACACAGCGCATGCCCTTCCAGCTGCAACCCAGTACTGGGAAATATCCATACACACTCATTTACACATATACATTGCAGCCAATTTAGTTTATTCAATTCACCTTGACCACATGTCTTTGGACTGTGGGGGAAGCCGGAGCACCCGGAGGAAACCCACGCGAACACGGGGAGAACATGCAAACTCCACACAGAAATGCCAACTGACTCAGCCGAGACTCGAATCAGCGATCTTCTTGCTGTGAGGCGACAGTGCTAACCAATGAGCCACTGTGTCGCAATTGTTATGTTATATTAACGTTATTTGAACATTATATTATTACAAGTTATGTATAATTGACATTTATAGCCATACCGATTGCTGCACCAGATAGTTTATCTCAGATCTTGAAAATAAAATTACTAGTAATAGCATAGCTTTTTGTTACATGTGTTACATGTGTTTATGTATTAAATACATTTATTTAATAGGTGGCACGGTGGCTCAGTGGTTAGCACTGTCACCTAATAGCAAGAAGGTCACTGGTTCAAGTCCCAGCTGGGTTATTTGGTATTTCTGTGTGGAGTTTACATGTTCTCCCCTTGTTGGCGTGGGTTTCCTCCAGGTGCTCCGGATTCCCCCACAGTCCAAAGACAAGCGCTATAGGTGAATAGGGAAAACTAAATTGGCCATAGTGTATGAGTGCGTGTGAATGTGTGTGAATGAGTGTTTCCCAGTACTCAGGACAGGTTGCAGCCGGAAAGGCATCCGCTGTGTAAAACATATGTTGGAATAGTTAGCAGTTATTTTGCTGTGGCGACCCCTGATCAATAAGGGACTAAGCCAAAGGAAAATCAATAAGTGAATGAATTTATTTGTGAAACTTATTCATGTTTATTATAATTTAGTCCAATTACAATTTTACTTTGATTTTGATTTTATGTTGAACCAAATTAATTCAATTGGTTCATTGTCTATAGAACAACATTTTACCTTTGAATCTTTTTCCTTGGGCAGGAGTAAATATTTGATTAATATTAAATTACATTTTTTCATTTTCAACCAAGTCAAAACTATAATTTAAGGATAAATTTATACATTTATCTGTAACAAATTACTTCTTTTTTTTAAAGGATGGTCCAAAGCACAATTATACATTGATCTTCAGTATACTTTGATCTTAAAAAGATCCCAAGATTTAAAAAAAAAGTATTTAATGGCTCTATAGTAAAAATTTTTTTTACTTTGTGTGAATATCATTTTTTCTTGTCCACAATACATTCATACATTTGTTTTCTTTTTGGCTTAGTCCATTTATTAATCTGGGGTTGCCACAGCGAAATGAACCACCAACTCATCCAGCATATGTTTTACGCAGCGGACACCCTTCCAACTGCAACCCGTCACTGGGAAACATCCATACACACTCATTCACACACATACACTACGGACAATTTAGTTTATCCAGTATAGTATATTGGTATATATATATACCAATTTAGTATATCACATATACCACATGTCTTTGGACTGTGGGGGAAACTGGAGAACCCGGAGTTCATTTAATCAAATATTCAGTTTAGATTAAATTAAATTTGAAAGTTTGAACCAAAATTAAATTATACTTTAAAAAAAAACACAGAAAAAAATAGCTTATTTATAGTCAAATTACAACACATTACATAATAAATGTAATTTTTTCAGTGTATCACAGTATATTAGCTAGTATGAGTTGAATTGGGCTTTAAGTTAGAATTATATCCTGATTTTCTCTTGCAAGATCCCAAGACTTTCCTCTCATCAGGTCACTGTCCATGGTCTTGTGCATAGTGCACAATTAGTAAATTCTGTCTCAAGCACTTTATCCAGCTTAAAGCCAACATTACCTGATCCTACTGACCTGCCTAGCTCAGTTCAGCCAGTCAGACGCTTTCTTTTGCAATCTTTTACTCCCCTCTCCAACCCTAATTTCATATTTATTTTAAAATATAAAATATAATAAATACGCTGTCCAAAAATGCAAGAATGAGTGATTTTTATATGAATATCAATTTATTTTGTATTCTTTGCATGCAAACATATTAATATACATTGTTTGTCTCCTATACAATAATAACATGTTGTGTTTCATGACAGACTTGTGAGCAGAAATCTCTCAGACGTGTTGTTAAGGCTCTGAACTTTAACCCCCTTGTTAGCTCAGGTCTTCTGTGCTGTGGCTCATGTGACGTCAGTGATGGATGCTTTGAGTAGCCGGGGCATGAGTGCTGAGTAAGTAATCCTATTGAGGCAACTTGAGCTTCCATCTCGCTTTCGGCGTGGCAATCTGTTGATCATTTCTTAGCTCAATGAATCAGAAAAAAACATGTTCTTCTCTCGACTGAAGCCAGTGTAGGTTGTCATCGACGATTTGGGAGATTGTGTTTATAGGGATGTACATCTTTCTCGCTCGCATTTAAAGACAGGTGCTGTGCAGTACAACCACGATGAAGAGAATCGAAGCAGAGACTCTTAGATGGAGCTGAACAAGTGGATTTAGGAAAGAACAGCAACATGTACAAAGAAGCGTCGGGTGGTTTATTAACTCACAGGTAAGCTAATTGAGTTTTATTTCCATTCTGTTACATTGCTTCATGATTGAAACATGTAATGTGAATATATATAACACAGCCAGTATGAAATGTTTGGTTTTGTTAAAGTAAGAAAAATTTTATTTTGTAATGTGCAGATTACAATTTTGTTGTTGTTTGTTTTATTATAGTAAAATATACAGTATATATATATATATTGTGTATATTATGTACTTATTTTGTTATTTTATACAGTATAATTATTCACGAAATTATTCACACTCCTGGCAAATTCTGGCTTAAAGTTTTTTTTATTCAACCAGCAAGTTATTGTTTTTTGTTTTTTTTTCACTGGAAATGACACAGGCTTCTCGCAAAAGATAATAAGATGATGTACAAGAGGCATCATTGTGGAATAAATATATTTCTCAGCCTTTATTTACCTTTTAACAAAGATGGCAGTCGGTTTATACCAGGAGTATGAATAATTTCTGATTTTACTGTGTGTGTATATAAATTACTGGATATCGAACTAGCGTTTTGCTTTCAATTTAGTATTTGCTTTTGTAAATGTCGGCAAAACAATTTGGAAAAAAAGATCTCTTTCGTTAACAGCTTCTGTTTACCTTTGAAATCTGTAAACTGATCTATGCTTTCTTAGGAAGAGCTGGTTTAAGTTGGGATCTCAGGTGTGGGGTGGGTTGTGTACGGTGAGATAGAGCCACACTGAAAAGGATTGTTTATAGCAGCTAACAGTATTATGGAGCTCAGTGCTAAATCTGGCAGTCTCTATTAAAGTGCAGGGTGACATCACAGGTTCACTTCTGTCTGATGGTGTCAACAATGCACCTTAAGCATTGTACACTAGAATATATACAGTATATATATATCACTGATACAATTAGCAACAGGAATTCTAATTTAGGGTACATTTACATGACAACGATGTTCTTCTTTTGTGTCATTACTAAAGACTTGTGTAGAGAGGATACAATTGTCAACATGCAGTTGTCTTGTAAAGTAACGCAGGGTTTTGAAAATGGTTATGTATAAATGTACCCTTACACTTTATTTTAAGGTGTCCTTGCTGCAGTGTAACTATTTTTTATTTATTTTTTTAATAATTATTTTTCAGGGGTTTTCACCTTTATTGATAGGACAGTGGAGAGTGACAGACAGGAAAGTGCAGCCATCAGAGATAGGGAAAGTATCGGCAAAGGACCTCGAGCCAGGAATTGAACTCGGGTCACCGTGAGCAGCTCTGTCGACGCACTAATCACTAGCCTATTGGCGGCGACATGTAACTATTATTTTACTGCAACTACTGTGTAAAATTTAAGACAGGCTCATTGTGAAAATGTTCCCCTCGTATACATTTCTGAAGAGTGCGAATTATGAAGCCGGAGCTACGAGTGTCTGCATTTCGTTTTTAAACGAATGCTACGGGGTGGTATGGTGCTGCCGATGGCTTCTGTTTATTTTCACACTACCAGCTGACAACTTACCTCCACGTGGATGGCTTTTACGCTGTTACCAGTTTGCTCAGTAGCTTGCCTCGTATATTGGTGGACTTGAGACGCAAAGTGAAGTTGACCGTGACAACGGGGTTCCAGTCTGGCAAAGAACGATTCCAAAAAGCTTGTAAAACAAAAGGCAAAAAAATAAAACTTTACTTTTTCTGGATTGCTTTTGAAAACACTGTCAGTTGGGTTTAGGAAAAGGGGTGCGTAGGGCTATCAGTCAATCAGTTAGTCGACAGCAACATCTGGTGGATTTACATGAGAACAGCAGACAAGAATAGCACTCGCTAGAGAAATTTGAGATCTGAAAAAGCATACACAGCGGCCCCTGGTGGATTAGCTAAAACAAAAACTGCAAAAAAAAATCCTTCTGGGACGTATTTCGCGCTCTCCAGATGTGCGTACAGGGTTGCGTATCCACAATGAGCCGGGGTTGAAACAAGTTTTTCAAAATTGTTCTAATACAGGAATGGGTGTTGTTATTCTGATGAAAGGTTTTGATCCACGTCAAATGTTGACTACTGTATATATAAACTCTATTTATTTACATGTAATTTAGTAGCCATATCAGGGAAGATAAAGAGCTGGAAATGGCTTGAAAGCCTCAGGTTGCCGTCCCCTGGTATAGAAGAACACCTTAAAAATGTTTTTACATTTTTTCACTTGTTATGTCAATTCTAGAAGCTGAGTGTTTTAGCTTTGGAGTAAATGTATACTTTATGAAGTGCTGTAATTCACCCTTTCTATTTCCATTCTATTCAGCTGTGGATGACCCTTAATGGGCCACCTAAACTCCTCTGGGAAAGGGCGATTCGGCGAGTCCCGATCTCATGGGTAATGGCGTTAAGATAATCCAGTGGTGGCAATGGTAACGTTTAACGACACACCTGACATCCACAAGATGCAGCCACCATCTTGCATACCGAATCCAATGTCACCAGGTCTGCGGCGCAAACAACTGCTGTGGCAGAATGCAGTGAAACACATCATCAGCCAACGGGGGTTGAGGGAGCAGTTCGGCGTAGAGCCGGCCCGAAAAATTCACGTTACCGATGCCTATATTGAGGAAATCAACAAACAGATACGCAGTAAAGCATCACGGGGAATGACCAAACGCCGTTCCTCGGTCGCCAGAGTTCATCCGTCCTTTTTTGGGGAACGTAGCAGTTCGTCCAGTACTCAGACTGGGACATCTGTGGACTACATCAGTGATGCTGACTTTTTTGTGCACTGGGGCCACATCATCCACGGAGTGCATGTGCCAACATTGAGACACATTTTCAAATCTAAAGACCTTGAAAAGCTCTACCAGCGCCATTCCTCACACACTAGAAGAACCTCACTGGTCGTCACAAACATTATTGACGCAGCTGCCAAACTGCACTTGTTTTTGCTCTACCTGGCCTTGGCGCCGGACAGATCGGACATACTGATGAGCTGGTTTACAGGGTTCTTCATGGCCTGCGCGATCGCCCTATGTGTTTTGGTACTAACCTGTAAACGCTCACATTCCCCAAAATGGTTGCATTATGCTGGAATGGCTAGCTGGCTGTCTCAGACTGCTCAGGTATTGGGTGGGCTGGCATACGGCTTGGAAAAAGACCAGTCCTGGTATGTTTTGTTCACTTTGTTTGCCACATATACTCTTCTGCCACTGCCACTGCTCTGGGCTATTGGAGCCGGCACACTCACCTCCATACTGCACCTCACAGCGGACACCATTCGTCACATCAGTGAAGTGGGACTTTGGAGAAAGGTAGAGATGAATGGATGAGTGATTTTATTTCTTTCTTTCACAACAGGGAACAATGTACATTAATCATTGTTACTCAAGAAAGTTGTACCAATATTAGCCCAAAGGCTAGTTTTCATTGGTAGTCGCTTTGTCAGATGTTAAAGGCCTAAACTAAAGTAAAAATACTAATGCAAATTATAAACAAAACAAATACAACAATAATAGCAAAAAATCTAGTGTTATTAGGAAGTCATTTCCTTAAAATGATAAATAATAAATTAAATGATACACGTTCTCTTCACCAGTGTTTCCCAACCCAGTTCCTGGAGGCACACCAAGAGTACATATTTTGAATGTCTCCCTTATCTGACCCATTACTTTCAGGTTTTGGAGTCTCTTCTAATGTTCTGATGAGTTTATTCAGGTATGTTTGATTAGGAAGAGTTTGAAAATGTGTACTGTTGTTGGTGTGTTTTTAGGAACAGGGTTGGGAAACACTGCTCTACACTGCAAAAATGCCTTTCTTACTAAGATTTTTTTCTTGTCTTGTTTCTAGGCCAAATATCTGTTTGGCAGTGGGGTAAGCAAAATAATATTATCTCAAAACAAAACCAGATTATTCTGCTTACGCCATTGGCAGATGATTTTGCTTGTGTTAAGGAAAAACTCACTTAATTTTGACTATTTGATTTAAGAGTTTTTAGATATTTACACTAGAAACAAGACACATTTGTAATTTTTTGGGTCATTCTATCTGTGGTCTCCTTAGTAAGATAAATTTCCTTGCCTGTCACAGTTCTCAATTGTCCTCTTTATCTTTTAGCTTATCGCCAAGGCGTTGTTGTACACAAGCATGAATGTTGCGGGGCTGTTCATCCATTACTTGACTGACCGGTCCCAGAGACAAGCCTTTCTGGAGACACGACGCTGCATCGAAGGTCGCATGAAGTTAGAAACAGAAAACCAGAGACAGGTACGAGAACTTATAGTCTGTATATCAGAGGTCATAAACTGAGAAAAAATACACTGTAAAAAATGCTGGGTTCCACACAGTTCCTTCATTGTGATTCAACACAAATAGATTAAGTTAACCTAATATTCATTCATTCATTCATTTTCTTTTCGGCTTAGTCCCTTTATTAATCTGGGGTCGCCACAGCGGAATAAACCTCCAACTTATCCAGCACGTTTTACGCAGCGGATGCTGCAACCCATCTCTTTGAAACATCCATATACACTCATTCACACTACGGACAATTTAGCCTAACCAATTCACCTGTGCCGCATGTCTTTGGACTGTGGGGGAAACCGGAGCACCTTGAGGAAACCCACGCGAACGCAGGGGGAACATGCAAACTCACACAGAAACGCCAACCAGCCCAGCCGAGGCTCGAACCAGCGCCCTTTTTGCTGTGAGGAGATAGCACTACCTACTGCGCCACTGCATCGCCCCTTAACCTAATATATATATATTTTTTTTTACAAACTTAAGTGGATTGAAGCCAAAAAAAAAAACAACAGTTTTGTTTTCAACTCATTTTAAATAAGTTGTTTAAACATTTTTTTGAGTGTTTATAGTATAAAGACATCCTGTAGGTTTCAGAACTCAAAACTTTAGTGTTAGCTTGTTTAGCAGCCAGTCTGCCAAATGACATGTGCCAATTTATTATGTAATAGTGTTGCTAACCCGTCTTTAGAGAAGAAGATCAACGCCTACTCCTACACCACTGCCTTCTTAGCCCCGCACATTGATTTACTGTGGTAGGCAAATAACATGAGAGAAAAACACAGGTCTAGGCAGAAATCAAATAATAAAGTAAAATAAAACAAAAAGTTGATGTGCAGTGCTCAGTTGTGAAAAACACTGTCTTTTCATTGTCTTACTTCTTATCTCAATATTAGGAGAGAGTGGATAACCTTATTTATAATGAGGTGCCAGAGTGAGACGCATCAGTAATAACTTTTTTTACTTCCCTTTATTGCAGATTTCTTTAAAAGATACAATTAGAGCCAGGATTTTCAGATAGAATGAAACTACAGCATAATGCTTTGATTTATACTGGATCAACTCTGATATTTATTACGTGGTTACTATTGCTTCGCCTGTTATTGCAGATCATTTTATAGATTTTGTATGTATGCATTTTCTAACCTCAATCATAGCAGCGTTTATCTTTGAAGGATGTAGAGTTTCAAAAGTACATACACAGGTACACATTGGTGGACACACAGCAGTCCATTCCAACTATAGGACATTTTTGTTTTTATTTATTTATTATTTTTTTATTTTTATTTATATAGACCAAAAAACACTTTTAAATGACAACATAAAACCAAAAGAACATACAATAAAAGTAGCAAGGTCACCAGATACAATCTTATTTACAATCATAAGCATTTTTCATCATCAGATCCTGCCGTACAAAGACCTGTTGAGGGTTACAAAAATGGAAAATCTTATGTGGGGGATTCCAGATACATATAAATAAAAGCAACACAGTTAAATTAAAGCTATACGTTTTTCTCAACCACTCTCCCCAGTATGAGGAGGTTGACACGGTGGCTCAGTGGTTAGCACTGTCGCCTTACAGCAAGAAGGTCGCTGGTTCGAGCCTCAGCTAGGTCAGTTGGCATTTCTGTGTGGCGTTTGCATGTTCTCCCTGTGTTTGCGTGGGTGTTCTCTTGGTGCTCCAGTTTTCCCCACAGTCAACAAACATGCAGTACAGGTGAATTGAATAAACCAAATTGGCCTAAGTGTATGTGTATGGGTATAGGTGTTTCCCAGTACTGGGTTGCAGCTGGAAGGGCATCCGCTGTGTTAAACATATGCTGGATAAGTTGGCGGTTCATTCTGCTGTGGCAACTCTTGACGAATAAAGGGACTAAGCTAAAGGAAAATGAATGAATGAATGCATGTCTCAAGAAAAGGGTTAGTACTTCCATATCATGCACCTCATTCATTCATTCATTCATTTTCTTTTCAGCTTAGTCCCTTTATTAATCCGGGGTCGCCACAGCGGAATGAACCACCAACTTATCCAGCATTTGTTTTACGCAGCAGATGCCCTTCCAGCCACAACCCATCTCTGGGAAACACATCCATACATTCTCATTCGCACACATACACTACGGACAATTTAGCTTACCCAATTCACCTGTACCGCATGTCTTTGGACTGTGGGGGAAACCGGAGCACCCGGAGGAAACCCACGCAACCACGGGGAGAACATGCAACCTCCACACAGAAATGCCAACTGGCCCAGCCGGGGATCGAACCAGCGACCTTCTTGCTGTGAGGCAAACATGCTACCCACTAGGCCACCGTGGCGCCCATCATGCACCTCTTTTACAATAATTTTTAAAGATGCAAAACTGTGAGCCAATCGCACGCTAGTTGTTCTTTAGTCCCAAGTTTAAAGTCCGGAAGTTTGTGAGACTTTTATTTCATTATGTTAATGTACTTCTAACTCAAGCGGAATATTGAGTAGGGGCGGGGCTTTATTTTGCACATTATTCCCTTATAGCAACCTAGTGGAGGGTTGTGGTTAAGAATATTACTGCTCAAGGTGTGATTTCACACAGACTTTAAAATCATCTTATTTAAAAAGTGTCTTCTGAAGAATGTGATCAAAACAGGACAGAAAATGCCCTATTATTTCTAATATTAGTTTTTTTTTCTTATTACATTACATTTTAAATGGACCTCACAGAATGGTTCAGCTTACGTTAATAAGGCATTTCATATACCCTTTAACAAATCACATGTCTAGCATTTGTAAAAGTTGGTTTAGTTGCAGTGTCTGAGGTTGTTGTTGTTTTTTCCTTTTTATCCTCAGGAACGTTTGGTGCTGTCAATCCTGCCCCGCTTTGTTGCCTTGGAGATGATTTCTGATATGACTTCTATGGATGATGAGCTTGATCCGCAGCAGTTTCATAAAGTATATATCCATCAGTACAAAGATGTCAGGTATTTCATAGCCTCTGACTGGACATGCGATTTCTCTGTGAACCAGAGAAAATATGCATTGTACACAGAATAGTTTGTGCTAATTTGAATCTCTGGTTTCTAAAAAGGCTTTTTAAATGGAGAGAGAATGAGAAAAAATTACTTTCTTTCTTTTTTTCTACTTATACTGAAATAAGACATTCTTTCACACATACACATCGAACTAACACTCCTAGGGAAACTAGAGAAACCGTAGATACAAAAAAATTAGAAACATTTACAATTAAGTTGTGTTTAATCATTAGTCTAAACAACTTTATATGTACAGAACTGCTTTAATCTGAGTTGGTAAAATGTTCCAGAGTTGGGAGCCCTTTCCAGAAAAAAAAGTTATTTGTCCTTGTGTGCTTCTGTACTGTACTTTATGCAACATATTTAATTTACTTTGTTCTTAGTGCTATGTCTTTTACTGTTAAAACTGTTGTTTGTTTGCATCATTGATATTTTCTACATTTGATCATTTTTAAATTGGAGATGAAACATTTATACATGTTTTAGCAGATGTACAGTTGAAGTCAGAATTATTAGCCCCCCTGTTTATTTTTCCCTCAAATTAATAAAAAAAAACATCTCTAAACATAATAGTTTTAATAACTAATTTCTAATAACTGATTTATTTTATCTATGCCGTGATGACAGTAATAATATTTCACTAGATATTTTTCAAGAGACTTCTATACAGCTTAAAGTGACATTTAAAGGCTTAACTGGGTTAATTAGGTTAACTAGGCAGGTTAGGGTAATTAGGCAAGTTATTGTATAACGATAGTTTGTTCTGTAAACAATTGAAAAAAAATAGCTTAAAGGAGCTAATAATATTGACCTTAAAATGGTCTTTAAAAAATTAAAAACTGCTTTTATTCTAGCCGAAATAAAAAATAAGACTTTTTTCCAAAAGAAAAAATATTATTAGACATACTGTGAATATTTCCTTGCTCTGTTAAACATCATTCAGGAAATATTTTAAAAATAATTCTGACTTCAACTGTACAGTATATATTGTTATATCATCAGCATAGTTGGCATTCTACATCTGGACAACAAGAATTTAGTAAATCTAATGTGCAGTTTAGTCCTTATGGAAAGATACAATTCATAACTGATTGGTCTTGGAGTAGATTAGAAGGAAACTATTGGAAAAGTAACTCTTCACAGTAAATAATGTACTGTAACAGTGGTGCTGGCGGTTGCTAAAATAGGTTTGGTGGACAGTTTCAAAGCAAAGAAAAAATATATTTTAAAAACTGGTCCAGATGGGATTTGAACTCGGGTCGCTGGAAGTGTAGCTCAAACCCCTAACCATGTTTAATTAAAATACTAATTTCTCACTGTAACATCTTAATTTCTCTTTGCCAGTATCCTGTTTGCTGATATAAAGGGCTTCACGCTGTTATCCATGAACATGTCAGCTCAGGAGTTAGTGCGCTTGCTAAATGAGCTCTTTGGACGCTTTGATCGGCTAGCTGAGGTAAGCTTTCACATTTATTATTTAAAATCAAATTCAAATATTATGAAACTCAGTTAAAACTTGTCGAGCTGATATTTACAATCTCTTTTTAGGAATACGACTGCTTGCGAATAAAAATCTTAGGGGACTGTTACTACTGTGTATCTGGGGTGCCAGAGCCTCAAAGGGCACATGCTCGCTGCTGTGTGGAAATGGGACTAGCGATGATCAGCACCATAAGGTACAACACAGTTTCATTCCCTGTGTAACCAATGAGTTCAGAGATTTTCTGTTACAAATATAGTGTGCTTTAGAAGATACAGTGAAGGTCAAAATTAGTGGACTGTTTTTAAACACTTGATTTTATAATGATAATAATGTAATTTTTATTGTTCAAAGTTAAAAGCAATAATTGTTGTGGCTATATATAATATAACCAATACCCCTTATGTTTGTGATTAAAACTAGAGAGCAATAAGGATTGTAGCATGAAGAAAGATTACAACTAATATTTGCTTATATAGTATAAGGTTACAGCATTCAAAAATTAGTAGTAAGTTTAGAAGCCCTTGACTTCAGCACATCCCTAGTCTCTGATCTTGCTCCACTCTTCAGTTTCTTCCTTGATGACTGTAGTGGGTTTATAGCCGTTAACCTGCCTATGATTATCCAGTGCTGTTCAGGTCCTAATCAATTGGTTCAGGTGTGTTTGATCAGGTTTGGAGCTGAACTCTGCAGGAAGGTAGATCTCCAGGAGTAGGGTTGAGCACCCCTGGTTTATAGCTTTATTTTTGTCACTACACTCTCAGAAAAAAATGGCACAATGTTGTACCAAAGAATGTACAAACTCTTTGTCACTTTGGCAGTACCTTTTTATGGGACAGAATTGTACCTTAAGTCAAAGAAACAAATTGTACTATTGCAGTTTGTACCTTTAAGGACATGAATTATACGATGGGAAACCAAAATGTACCTTTGTTTTTTAAAACCTGCAGATACAATAGTGTACCTTCATAGCGTACCAAGTACAAATCTGATCCATGAAGGTACCACTACAGTTACAAGACACTTTGTACCTTAACAGTGTCAAATGTGTTCCTTCAAGAACTATTAAAAGGCGTTTTGTTGTATCCAAAATATGTCAATTTATTTTCAGTAAATATAAAACATCAAATACATTTTTATACAATGTTTTTTAAAAAAAAAATTTGTGTAAATGCACCTTTTCCATTTACAATAAAGAAATAAAAAATACTTTGACATAAATCAAAAGATCCGTTTTTTGCTAACTTTTCGCAAAAATGTTACAGAAATACATTCTCCCATGTACAATATAAAACTTTAATAAAATATATAAAATATTTTTAAAAATTCTCCAATTTTCACACAATACCCCTGTAATCACTTAAAAGTTTATTTAATTTACGTAATTTAAAAAAAGAAATAGAATTATGCAAAAGTACTGTAAAGAGACACAGTGTTTGATTAGTTTTACAATACTAAAATGTCTGCATGAACACTTTACATATGCAGGATATTTGCCAGCTCACATGCGTATAGGAAAGAAAACACCAAAAGGTGTGGATATCAATAATGAAAATGTATTTATCAGTGTGCTTACCAAATGTTTATTAAAATGCCTCAAATGTTTAGTTCACAATACCTATAGTTTTGTTTTACTAGTTATTTTGTATTATAGAACTTAATAATTAATGTTCACGAGTTGCTTTAAACATATACTTTTAAATGATGATTCTTGTTTTAATATGGAAATTATTCATAAAATCACTTTGCCTTTCCAGTAATATTTATTTTCATAGATATTGTAATAAAGAAGTAGTTGTTCAACACTTATGTACCTTTTTTATGAGAACAATAGTGTACCTTAATTTTAGTTGTACCATAAAAGGTACAGAACTGTATCATAAGAGGTCTTTTCCTTAAGGAACATCATTTGTACCACCGTGTACCTTTTTTCTGAGAGTGTACATACTTTCCAGATTTTTAATCAGGTTTAGGTCAGGACTATGTGCGGACCATTACATTATGTATTCAGCTTTAGGAAACTGCTTTGCTCATTTTGCCTTGTTACAGAGTTCATTGTCCTACACTGTCAAAAATGCTGTGTTACATAAAATCCACTTGTGTTTGTGTGTCACAACATGAAAGAGTACACTTATTAATTTTTACAATATCTTATTTTAAATAAGTATATTAAACAAACAGCAAAAGTCATTTTTTGAGCATACATAAAAATTGCTGGCTGATTAGTTGATGAATGCAGAGAAGGAACCACATGCTGCTAAATTTCTGTTAAACATTTGCATTTCTATGTAGCTTTATATGAACTCAACTAGTTCATCTTCACCTTTGCTGACTTCTGCACACACTGTATTTACCATCAAACCCAAATAAATGAAACTTGTTTTTATCACTGATCTGAGTGTGCTTTCAGTGCAAATTCTCTTAAATGTCAAGACACTGTATGCTGAGACAGATCCTAATCCTGTTCAGTGCTGAACTGGCGAGTAATTCCAGCTGAACCGATCATCCAATGAGATTCTCTAGATTAAAACCAATAGCTCAGAGGATCTGAAAGTGTTCTCTAATTTTGATCAGTGATCTTTTTGTAATAAATCCATGAAGTCTATGCTGTGCTTAATATATATAACTCATGAAATACGCTCATTTTCTCCTTTTATGATAACATTAATTAAAACTAAGCAGTGACCATAAAGGAAATTGGTTCTCTCATTTTGATCTTCATTATATAAGTGAATGTCAGAAATGACTAGCACTGAATAAAGTGGAAAATGGTTGCAGAATTAGTGGTTACATGTATATCTTTAACTTAAAGGGATAGTTCACCCCCAAAAAAGAAAATTGCATCACCAATTACTCACACTAAACTGGTTCTAAACTTATATGAATGTATTTCCTCTGTTGAATAAAATACTGGAAAAAACAGCCATTGACAACCATAGTAGGTGCAAAACATACCATGGAAGGCAATGGCTGTTTTCCCCATTTTCTTTAGCATATCTTCCTTTTTTAATAGAAAAAAGAAACTCAGTCAGGTTTGGAACAAGTGGAGGATGAGTAAATTATGACGAATTTTCTTTTTTGCCTTAGTTTAGGCTTAGTTTACTGTCAAGGATTTATATTTGTATATTCTTAGATCTGTAAGGAAACAGCAGAACTTTGACATGGATATGCGGATTGGGATCCACACCGGCTCTGTTCTTTGTGGGGTTCTGGGACTACAAAAATGGCAGTTTGATGTGTGGTCCTGGGATGTGGGCATTGCCAACATGCTTGAAGCTGGTGGGATCCCTGGGTGAGCAAACAAAACTTCACGTTTGTGATTTACTAGACACGTTATATAGACACATCCCAGAGTTACATTACATTGCTTGTGATTAAACAGACTTGTTATCATGCTTCAACACTAAGAAGCAGCTTTTATGTGAAACACTCTGTTTTGTCTACTTCATCTTTAGGCGCATCCATATTTCACGTGCCACTCTGGACTGTTTGGATGGTAGCTTCCAAACAGAAGACGGGCGTGGATATGAACGCAACGAGTTCCTACGAAAACACAACATTGATACTTTCCTAATCTGCCACAAGGAGGAGGATCCCCATGAAATTGAAGCAGATCATCCAAAAACCCGGCAAAACAACCGGCCCTGGAACAAAGAGGTGCCATTTAGTGAAATCATGATCTGTCTGCTAGTGATTTCCAGTCTCATAGAACGGGTTTCCTTCTCTATTTAATATCTATTCAACATTGCAGATCTTGGCATCCTTCTCCAATGGATCTTACACACAACTGCCTTCATCCTCAGCATGCAGATCCATGTCCAAGGAAATCAACAAAAGGATAGAGCATGCCATTGATCTCCGCAGCAGTGAACGCATGCGTCAGGAGCACATCACTCCAGTCACGCTGGTCTTTAAGGATGCACACATAGAGGAAAAGGTATACAATCTGAAAATACTTTAGTGTAGTTGATGCAAGCCTTTTGAGGCAAGAAATAGACTGAAATAGGGTGGTTAAGACTAATTCCACACAAAAATCTATGTTCATTTTTTATTAGAGTGGACGTTTAACCTGCCTGACCAAAAGCATACCATCTTTATACGTTTATACACACACACACACACACAACTTTAATGTGTTGAATTAATGTTCGATTTTAGTCCCTTGAAGTAGGCTAACTTACACTCAAAAACGTTGAAACAACACAATTTTTAAGTTTTTGGGGGACAAATTAATTGTTTTATGTTCAATTCACTGAAGATTAAGTTAACCTAATCGATGTGTATTGTGACAACTTGAAGGAATTGTGATGAACCTAGCATTTTTACAGTGTAGATATATTAATTCATAGCTATAGTTTAAAAAATCAATACGTTTGCCTGTCAAAGAAAGCTTTTTTGATGTCAAATGTACCATTTATTCACCCCCAAGAATCTCTTTTAAAATAAATTTAAACAAATCCCATGCAGGACAGTTATATTCCTTATTATAATATATTATAAAAAAGATTACATTATAAAGCAGTTGCTCTGAGGGGTTTGTGACAACCATGTTTTTTTTGCATAGACAGCACCAATTATTTAAAATTAAATGTTTCTTTAGTTATCTATATTAAGGGTTTTCAAAATGTTTAATGACAAGCAGCCCTAAATAATCTTCTTTTTAGATGTATTCTTCATTATACTTAGAATATTATACTTAACATAAATAACTTCATATATGATTGATAAATAAATCAATGCAATACATAAAAAATAAGCTGACTTTTTCAACTGTACAGTGTTCATCATCCATTATTTCTATCACTTAACCAAATCACTCTTAAAAATGTCATTTTATAATGATTTACTTGACATGCACATTTAATGTTGCCTCACATTTTGGGCTATATCTTCCTCCTACAGTTCCTACAGTGATTGATTTGGCACACTCATTACTGTTTCAGATAAGACCACCATGAAAATTACAGCAATTTGATCGCTCAAAACAAAATTAATTAA
Organism: Danio albolineatus; assembly: GCA_903798035.1. Classification (NCBI taxonomy): domain Eukaryota; kingdom Metazoa; phylum Chordata; class Actinopteri; order Cypriniformes; family Danionidae; genus Danio; species Danio albolineatus. The sequence goes on along the minus strand of CAIGQQ010026964.1, from coordinate 2,005,021 downwards.
TCCTAATCTTTTGAAACAAAAACTGACTTGACGGTTCATTCCACTGTGGCGACATCAGAGACTAAACTGAAGGAAAAGCAGTGAATGAATGAAAAACGTGACTGTTTTATTTTATTCTATGGTTCAGTTCTCACAGGTAAGGGATGAGATGTTTAAGACCAATCTAGTATGCTCCTTCATCATGCTGCTTCTCCTCATGGCCGTCCAAGCCCTCATCCCTGTGCCCAGGTAGGTTACACAGTCAGTGTTTGAAGGCCATAGAATGCATTGACACAATATGTTACGTTTCACTCTGATATCTAAAGAGAAGGTATGTGACAAATATTTTAACAAAATGAGATTCCTTTTCTTTCTGAAATGGTATAGAAATGGTTTGTTTTAGCTAGGAGTGAGGGAGCTTTATTTATGTCACCAGAGTAAATTTAGGCTTTATTTTAGCTATAATTAACAAAAGTGACCAATGGAGATGTATATAGTGTTGTATTTTATGGTTTTATTGTATGTTAAAACAAAAGAAGTTATTAATATCAACCTCCACATGAAAAAAGGAGTCTTATGAAGTTGATTGTTGTCCTTTCACAACTTGTTGGGAAAAAAAACATGATACAACATGTTGGAAAAAACATAATTTATTGGAATTAAACACTAATTTTAAGCAGTTTACATTTGTATTTGTATACATTTTGAATTATATACTATATATACATTCCTCATTCTGACAATTAGCTATAATGAGATGAGCTAGTTTTACAAATTATTTCTAAAAGCCTTTCCTAAAGCTGTTTTCAGAATAAGAGTCCCACATACATAGTAGTAAAATACAAGCTTAGATACATTTAAAAATAATGGGAAAAGTTCAGCATTGTTCTAATATAATTTGGAAATATTTTGGCCAATCAAATTCATGATTCACAAATGATTCATGATTCCGTGTAGATTGTCAAAGTCTGTATTTTGTTCCAATTAGCCTGTTTTACTGGGTTTTTACACTAACTGGATTTACATGAGAAAATGGAAAGAATAATGTTTGAGGGCCATATATATCCAGATTTACATTAGGTCACACTTTATTTCGAGGGTCTGTTTGTTGAATCTTTGTCTGTTTGCTGTTAAGCTACATTGCAACTAATTCTCAATAGATTATAATTAGACTGTTAGGGTTGGGGTCAGGGTTTGGGTTAGTCTGTTGAATGTCAGTATCAACAGATATTAAGTATACAGTCAACTAATACTCCAATGGACCATCGAAATAATGTGTTACCTAACATTATATGGCACCTTTAAATAAAATAATATTTCTTTCACTCTTACAACCCATAGAACTTGATATGATAAACTTTTTTCTCTTACCTGCAGGTTGTATCACTGGACCGTGCTGCAGTTCTGTCTGTTCCTGCTGGGATATCTGTTATTGCTTGTGATGGTCCTGGCTGAGGAGTTCAAACACTCTCCTGGGGTTCTTCAGCAGTTCTGCTGCTGGATCCATGAAAACAACAGCATGCGGAACCTGCTCACCATCACAGCTATAGCAATTAACTTTGGCATGGCCCTGTTTGACATGGTGAGAAATGAATTCAGCACAAAAAAACATGAAGATTTACATTTTGTGATTGTGTACAATGGCATTTTATCCATAACATTGTGGGACAACTTGTACACAGACAGAGTACACAATGTTTGTAACACTGGCCTTTTTTGAGGTTCCAGGTAAAATGTTGTCAGTTTACAGTTAGAGTAAGATTACACAAGCATTGTTGTTAGGTATTGTGGTGTTGTAAGTGATGCTCAGGATTGGTAAATTTAAGGTCTTGTTTACATTTTCGTTGATTGATCACAAGTGAGCAATGCTAAGGTTCTAGAAGAGTTTAAGCTTGTCCATTTGGTAATTTCCATTATTTTATTACAGTCTTTAGAGTACTTTTGCATCTACCATAGCAGAAGCTGTATTTATCTGTATCATTTTATATTCTCCTTTCAAGCTTGCACACTCTAAAAAGAATTCTGTATTGAATAAAATAAAGAAAATTTCTTCAATTCAGAAATACTGAATTGAAGAAAACTAAATAAATGCCTAAAATCCAACAGTTAATATATATTAGTTTTTCTTTCACAAAAAGAAATTAGTAATCTGTAATCAAATAATAAAAAAAATGCTTTCTTATACTGTATATTCTTTTCAAAATAGTATCTCTCAACTCTACTGAACGTGCATTTCTTTAGAGAAAAACTGATTCGTTAATGTTTTCTTCCATATATGCAATCATTAAGGGCTGTTAATCATTTTATTTTAAGCAAAGTATCATACAGGGATGAACCATTGTTGCATGATGAAAACATCTGCTCACCATGAGTACATCATTCATTCATTCATTTTCTTTTCGGCTTAGTCCCTTCATTAATCTGTGGTCACCACAGCGGAATGAACCACCAACTTATCCAGCATATGTAATACACAGCGGATGCACTGTGAAACACTCATACACACTCATTCAAACACGTACACTACGGACAATTCAGCTTACCCAATTCACCTACTGCGTGTCTTTGGACTTGTGAGGGAAAACGGAGCACCCGGAGGAAACCCACGCGAACACGGGGAGAACATGCAAACTCCACACAGAAATGCCAACTGACCCAGCCAAGGCACGAACCAGCGACCTTCTTGCTGTGAGGCAATCATGCTACCCACTGCACCACCGAGTACATCATAGTTTGCTTTTTTTTTTTTATATACAGTATAAATTGCACAATATATGATTGGAAGACTCTGCAGAGACATAAAACAAAAACAAAACACCAGGTGTATAAAGTATACTCTCAATTGTCCACTTATGATCCAATAAATCTGAATGCATTCTTAATACAAGGTGTAAACAGGGACTGATGTTGCTGATTCAAGCACTATCTGCGTCCTCAAGGTCATTTTTAGAAGGTAACTGATCTTTCTTTTGGGAAGGAATAGCGTTTGATTTTACCATGGATAAGGTTCAAGTTTATTGCAAGACATTTTATAGAAACACTGTATAAATGTTGAATGTCACTGGATGTTTGGGAGGGTTATCTAGACACAAAGTTTTGTACTAGGCACTTAAGTGTTTATCTGTTTTTGTTAAAGGGATAGTTCACCCAAAAATGAAAATGCTGTCATCATTTACTCATCCTTTACTTATTATAAACCAGTTTGGAAGTTGGAAACCTGTAATCATTGACTTCTGTAGTATTTGTTATTCCTACTATGTCAGTGGTTATTGGTTTCCAACGTTCCTCAGTATGTCTTGTGTGCTAAATTACTACTCATCAGGTCAAATTGATTATGTTTACGCTGACACATTGTTACACCTCACATTTTAATTGTTGGAGGTTTGACTGTTGAAAAAACCTTTTATATTTTGATTACTGTTGTAATTCTTCATCTTGTGCTTTTGCAGATGTGGTGTAACTCTACTGAGATGAAAGAAATAAGCTCCCGTGAAACCGAGGGACATAAAGCCAGCCAGAAGCCACTCACTGCCTGCACCTATCCAGAGGTAAGACTACAGTTCAACGCATTTGTTCACAAAATATTTGATCTTAACGCTACGAGTTCTCCTGATAAACAGTAAAATTTTTAGCTAAAACATTTCTCCTAAAACCTGAGACAAATTTTTACTAAGGAATAAGGGTGGGGTTGATCTCATTGTTATAGATGATGTCAGCTAATAGTTAATGGCTGATAGGAGAGGGGAGGATTCTCTGTCAGATATGTATTCATTAAGGTTTATTCAAACACCGTAGAGCATGATACTATGGTGCCATATACAAATAAAGATTTTAAAATAAGAGTGGCAAGTAGTCATGTAATAAGTAGGATAAATTACATCCAGGAGGTTGTTATTGCAGAATAAAGCCTGACAGGCTGTTGTATAAGACTGAAGGGCTATTTTTCTGTGAAAACAACCATCCTGGATGAACTTTATCCTGTTTATTACACGGCTACATGACACAAAACATAAAAATTAGCCATAAAACATTACAAGTTTTGAACCGTAATCGATTATAAATACTTTAATTAAACGAAAAGTTGACAGAAGCTAACGCAGATGAATAAAGCATAGACTAACCTACGTATTAGTTATTCATAAAATGGCACAAATAAAGTTAAAAATCGCAACATGACGGACAAACAGATACATATGAATGTGTATGCAAGTAGACAGTCAAGGTGATTTAATGTTCCTGAATGAGTCTGTTATTTAGTGGTTATCTCAGGATAACTTTCCTTGGAATGTTGCAACTACGCTGTCAAAATCGAGCATTCCAGAGAGCTTTATAATAAGAGTTATTAACATAGTAAGCATACGTTCAGCTAATTGTCAGCCTCTTAAACGTTTGCTTCTCGTAAACAAATAGTGGATGTGCAAATAAACGTAAATACAGTATAGAGTGTTTTCTTGATACATCATCAGACAGCCATATTAGAGACTCAGAACGCAAACAATGCCACTGAAATAAAATGATATTTCACTGATTATTGCTGCTGATAACGATCAATCATTGTCAACCATTTTGGGCTGTATTAATTAGTCAGACTGACAAAAAATTTGGACAACCATAGACTGCCAAAAATGATAACAAATCAGGCAGAAAATAAAAACTGTCTGAGGAAACAAATGTGTCTATGGTTGGCTAAACTACTATTATTCCTGTTATTTCAAACTATTATACACTCATTATTCCCCTGTGATTAAGGCGATACCTTTTTAAAGCTCATTATCATCAGATGTTTCAAAAAATGTTTTGTTTAATACAGATTGCCAGCAGCAACAGCCATTTTAGGATACGTTTTTACTTGGTCTTAGTTCTCTTCACTACTCGTAGCTAATTTTAGTGCTAATATAGGTAACACTTTATTTCGATGGTTCATTTGAGTATTAGTAGACTGTCTACTTAATATCTGTTGATACTGACATTCAACAGACATTTAACTGACTATAAGATACTTTGCAAGTACATGTCAACTTACACTAACCCTAACCCAAACCCTAACCCCAGCCTAACAGTCTACTTTTCATCTAATGAGAATCAGTTGCAATGTAACTTAAATTCAACAAACGGACCATCAGAATAAAGTATGACCCTAATATTTAGTACTTACACTATTTAGTGCTCCCATTTTTTAAAGATTTTATACTAAATCATCAAGTTAGAAGCTACAGTACTTTTAACCTTATCATGTTTTGTGAACGATTTTGTGTACTTTAGTCTTGACCTACCTATTGTTATTTTCCTGCATATTATATGACTGTGTACAGGTCTTTGTTCTGAGCGGGGTGGTTTCGATGGTGACCTGCGCTGTGTTCCTGAGGATGAGCTCTCTCTTGAAGTTGACTATTCTGTTGTTTGTGGTGGCTGTCTATACTTACTTCATCGAAGTGTCCTTCCACATGCTGTATGTACATCAACAAGAGCATGAACATTTAAGTAGGTGAGTGTCTGTGCAAACACTTGTGCATCAACATAAAAAACAAACTTACACGTTAGTCCAAGTGGGTAGCGCTTGCGCCACACAGTAAGAAGGTCGCTGGTTCAAGTCCCGGCTGTGCCAGTTGCCATTTCTGTGTGGAGTTTGCATGTTCTCGCCGTGTTGGCGTGGGATTCCTCCGGGTGCTCTGGTTTCCAAAGACATGCGCTATAGGTGAATTGGATAAAATGTTCGTAGTGTATGTGTGTGTGTAAATGTGAGTGTGTGTGGGTGTTTTCCAGTACTGGGTTGTAGCTAGAAGGTCATCTGCTAAGTAAAACATATGCTGGACTATTTGGTGGTTCATTCTGTTGTGCCACCATCTGAAATAGAGATTAAGCCGAAGGAAAATGAATAAATGCTGCTCCATAAGTGCGTCGCACATTAGATGTGCCGTTCAGCGCCGCGACACTGCTTGCACATGACAGTTGGAAGTATTGCACACCAGACACGCACATTCGCATGTTATTTTAAATGAAACTATTCAGACAACGCTTTGTGGCACAGCAGAAATATGAACAGTGTCCTGAGTCGTGGCTGGGCGCCGGTGTGTGTACCCTGATAGAAACATATGTTTAGAATTCTGAAATTCATGGTGTGTGACCCCTTATAGAGGGCAAAGGTGTGTGTATCATATAACAATCAAATGAAATTTTATCTGTCTAAATGTATTTGCTTACACAAAACCGCTGTTGGGATTTTATTAAAAACAATACCATTTATTATTTTGCAAATACTAAAGACTGAGATGATTGCTTGGGGGATTATTATAGTATTGGATAAGTAAATGATCACTAACAACATTCATTTTGATGCATTTTTACATTTATATATTAAATGCCATTCATACACATTCATTATACATGTACGAAACAGACTGAAATTCAAACTACATAATTATAATTGTTATTTTACATCATTTTAAATAATTTGCCCCGCTCAAAAGTAAAAACAAGGAAACAGGGCAGTATAAAAACTAAAGTATAAAAAAGGTTGTAGCCTTGCCAATTAAAATGTGTGAAGCCTGTTAACAAATATTTTTAATGGCAGTAAAATGAAATATAGCAGTGGGAAATATTGTTTCAGTGGTGGCACTTTTTGTCCTGAAGGTCCTGAGTGTATTCTTTTTTTGAACCTGATGTTAAAAATTTTAATGAAAGTAAAGAAGTGTGAAAAATGAAACATTAATTAAAACTCTCAGCAGCCAACTGCAACATTGTGCAGAACAATACTCTAAATTTCTGGTTTTAACTGCTGTTTAGAAACTTTTATTTTAAAGTGCTCAGCGACGTGAATTAAATCATCCTTTCTACATTGGTCTAGCCGTTCAATAATCAGTGCATTACCAAAATATTCCAAATAAAAATCAGCCATCCTCGTGATAATTTCGTCTGACTCACAGTAACAGACACCTGCTCTCAATCAAAACCTTCCTGTTCACAAATGTTTCTCTTTTTCTCCAGCAACAATAGATCTCAATGCTCATCCACAATTAAGGATATCCCAAATAGGAATATCCCACTGTTGCCACCACTAAATGTTACGTGTTTAAGTTGTTAAGTTGGATGAGACGTAGCATTTAGTGAGTCTCTAATGGTGCTGGGTGAAAATGCGAACACACAATCGATGTATAAGTGAAACAAAAATTAACAGTTTATTAAACAGAGCAAATTAAACAATGAATATAGGAATTTAGAATGTAATTTTAAATAAGCGAATTAAATGAAAGACAGGAGTGTTGCCAAAACAAAGTAATAAATAAATAAATCAAAACAATCTAACTAAACCCCAACCAACTTACCCACCTAAACTGACTAACCACAGAAAAATGCTGAAACAAAACCGTAATCCTCAGCACGACGCTTAACTAAACTTCTTAACTATTCCAAAACATGATTACAAATGTGGCGACTCCTCCATAAACTCACTAACACAAAAAACTATACTGTTCAAAATTACAAGAGTTCTCGTAAAGTACACACTGTTAGCCATTAGCAAAACAAGAGCTCTGATAATCCAATTCTCATAAAGAATTAAAAATTATAAAAATTCTCAATAGATACTTAAGTGAGCTGCAAAAGCTTATCTAATAAATAGATCACTTAATCGAGAGAGACTAAACAACAGCAACAACAAAACTATACAAACACATATGAACAGGCTGGCCGATCTAAAACGATAAAAACATTCATTTTCCTTCAGCTTAGTCCCTAATTTATCAGAGGTCACCACAGCTGAATATGTTTTATGCAGCAGATGCCTTTCTTGCCGCAACCCAGTACTGGAAAACACCCATATACTCTCGCATTCATACACACTCATACTGCACGGCCAATTTAGATCATCCACTTGTGCCGCATGTCTTTGGGTTGTGGGGGAAACCTGGAGGAAACCAACATCAACGATTAAACAAAAGATTACACAAAAATACTTATTAGGATGTACAAAATAATACTTTTATTTTTCGTTAACTTTTTTTCATCTTAAAATCACAAGGTCTCACTTCCTCAGACGAAAAGGAGTCTCAATTCTGTTGATGGCAATGTTTGTGATTGCTGTACTCTACAATGGTCGACGGGTATGAGTATTGAGTAATCAATTTTGACTATGAGGGAAAATTGTGTCAAATAATTCAGTAAACATTTGGGATTTTTTCTTATTTTCTATCATCTTGCTTTGATTCAGTGGGAGGCCACAACACGGCTGGACTTCCTGTGGCGTTTGCAAGCTCAGCAGGAAGTGCAAGAGATGAGAGACCTGAGGGAACATAATGAGTGTCTTCTGCATAACATCCTACCAGCACACGTCGCTCGTCACTTCCTAGAGAGGAACAGAAATGACCAGGTACATCAGAGTCCCATATAAACCACTCTCACTGATGATGCTTATTGCGAGATAAAGGGACAATTCACTCCAAACTGAAAATGAATGTCATCGTTTATTCACCTCTGCTTGTTGCAAACAGGTTTGACTTTCTTACTTTTATTGAACACAAAATAAGATATTTTGAAGAAAGCTGGAAACCTGTAACTACTGACTTCCGTTTGTTTTTCCAACTATGGAGGTCAATGGTTTTCAACTTTCTTCAAAAAATCTTCCTTAGTGTTCAATAGACATCTCATAAAGGTTTGGAACCACCTTAAGTGGGAGTAAATATTTAATAAATATATTTAATTTCAATTCAGTTCAGCCAGTCACACAGTTTCAGGTATTATTAAAGGGGACGTAAACTGCTTTTTCATTTTTTAATGTTCTCTAAGGTCCACTTGTAATGTTAGTAAGATTTTACGTCAATACAAATAATAATATAGAAATAATAGTCTATATTCTGACGTATTTTAACCATCCTCATCGAAAACATTTGAATAGGTAGACCTTTAGACTCAAGCAGACCGTTAAACACAGACCTGCCATTATAATTAAATAGCCATCTAAAATGCTTGTATCAGTCAACCAAGATTGCTGCAATTCCTTTAATAGCCACAAGGGGGCATAAAACTAAAAACAGAGGCACCACTCCAAACAGATGTGCCTTTTACTTTGTTTCATATTTTTGCACTAGAGACTGTATGTATAAATTGTGTTTGTACAGCATCTCTCTGCTAATGACTGTGGTTTAAAACCATCAAACACCAGCAATGCCAACACCTTGTTGTTGAGAAAGTAGCAATAGATAGCTAGTAGCTGTTTAGTAGCAAATAGCAGTAGCAAATTAGTTAAACAAAAACTTACTAGGGTTGGGTGATGTTGACCAATTTGGCATTGTACGATGTCTAATGTGAAGCATTGCGATGGACGATGGCATCGTCATTATAGGTGGCGGTGAATTAATTATTTATGAATAATTAATTAATTCATAATGAATGATTTATTTTAGCCTACCGGTTCAACTACCTGACCCGCATAGTCTTTGTTTTACCCATAACCAAATCATAAATAAATAAATAAAAATAAGCTACACACAAATTGCCACCTGTCAATCACTTTTTTCCACGGGACCCTGGCATTAATAGGCAGAGTGATCTGTGTTGTCATAATTTCGTCAACAAACTTGGTTGGTAAAAAAGGTGATCAGAGGTTGATCACAGCCTGGCCTAGGTCGGGCTGATAGTTCCTGCCACTATCTTCGGGCTAGCCCTGTGGGTTGGGCTCAGGCAGACAATCTAAACTCTAGAGAGAAGAGTGTTTTTACAGGTTGTTTGTTAAGCCTACTCACCTGTGTCAAGCTCACTTCATAAAGGCAAAGTCTGGTGCAAATGTGCAAAACTGAAGTGTCAGTTAAAGTGACAGAGGCAGAGTTTAGCCACAGTATTACATAATAAAGAGCTGCAATCCACACCCTCTCATTTTGTAGATTCTTTTTCAAGACTAAAGCCCCACTTTTAGCCATGATTTGTTCAACTGAGACAAATTTAGGTTATCCGTAAAGATTATAAATCTAGGATAAAGGCCCAATCCCAATTCTACCCCTCAGCCCTTCCCCTTACCCCTACTCCTTGTTTTGCGCGTTCCTGTGAAGGAAGATTCTCAAGCTTGAAGGCGTAGGGCTGAGGGCAAGGGCCATATTTAGCCCTTCGAATGAAGATTTTTCAGGACCACACAAATTTCCCAGAATCAACAGCCGCAACGGCAGGATATTTGCACCTGGAAGTAAGGAGATCCACAAAGTAGTTTTTTTTTTGTCATTATTACGATTTTTTACAACAAACAAGCACATTTTAATATATTCATAACCGCGCTCATGTTTTACAGTCATGGTTTAAAAAAAAAAAACGCTAAAATAATTTAAAAAAAAATCACTATCATTCATTCAATAATTTTTTTTTCAGCTTAGTCCCTTTATTTATCTGGGGTCGCCACAGCGGAATGAACCGCCAACTTATCCAGCATTTGTTTTACGCAGCAGATGCCCTTCCAGCTGCAACCCATCTCTGGGAAACATCCATTCACACTCATACAATACAGACAATTTAGCCTACCCATTTTAACTATACCACATGTCTTTGGACTTGTGGGGGAAACCGGAGCACCCGGAGGAAACCCACGCAACCACGGGGAGAACATGCAAACTCCACACAGAAATGCCAACTGACCCAGCCAAGGCCCGAACCAGCAACCTTCTTGCTGTGAGGTGAACCTGCTACTCACTACGCCATCGTGGCACCCAAATTCGCTATCTATAATCCATAATGCTAACTCCTGTTTAGCAGTCCCACAACATTCTGTTACTCAATGACACTCGAATACCCTATCAGAAAAGTCTAGTGACTGGGAATGAGCTTTTACAGTGTCTGGTATAATGTTGTTTTCGTGTGTTTACAGAGATGAATATGGCCACTGTGTAAATGCACATTATAGTCACAATCTTATTGCCACATTAGATTGTTATAATAACATAATATATGCCTTCAGTGATTTCCTGAAGATAAACACCAAAAAAATAGAATTGGGATTGGGCCAAAATCAGTGGTCTTTGATCACAGGTTTGATATGTTCACTGATTACCACTTAACAGCCATTGCGATTAAATTTTCCCTGCAATGAAGTCCTGGCAGCATCAGAAGATTTTAGACACTTTTCCTGCAGTGTGACTTCAACTACGATGAGCGTCAAACAAACTGCACGACAACTTTAAACCAGGGCAGGGAAATGTCAAAAACATTTTTTCTGGTTTTATTATGCACCCTTTCCACAAGACTTTTATTATGTGTTTAACGATCATTTATATGCATTTATAAATCTATTATATCATCTTTGCATCAAATTACAAAAAACTAATTACCGCTTATGTAAGGTGTTTCTAATGCAGCATCTATGGAGAGGACAGTGAATTTCACATTGTTCTCTCTTCTGGCTGCCATTATCAGTCTCATGCAATTTTATTTTATATCTTGATAACACCATCATGGAGTTTTTCTTTGATTATTTCAGCAAATAGGATTGTAAAATAAAGATTTGTTGTACTCTCCCATTCAGTGCTCTCTAAATTTACCAAACTTTGGAAACTTCTGCTGCTGAGAAACCTGGAAATGTAAAAAGAGTCCATTAAGGCACGCTGTGAAAGGGAATTTTAATTTCTCAGTGTATGATCCAAGCATAAAGACATAATTAGCAATGGTAATAATGACCCACCATTCGTAAATAAAATAAAGGATCAATCTTCATGTGTCTGTCCAGGAGCTGTACTCTCAGTCCTATGATGAGGTGGGAGTGATGTTTGCCTCCATCGCTGGCTTTAATGACTACTATGAGCAGAAGGAGATCAAGCATGAGGGAGTTGAGTGTCTCAAATTGCTCAATGAGATCATTGCAGACTTTGATGAGGTAGGATTTTAACGAAAGCTTGTGTTTTTTTTTTTTACTGGTGTTCGTTTTGTCATGAACAATTGCTCATTGTTCTGGTTCTCTTTGGTGAAGCTGTTGGAGGAATCATACTTTTTGGACATTGAGAAGATCAAAACCATTGGCAGTTGCTACATGGCAGCATCTGGACTATCACCTGATAAACAGGTAAACAAAAAATATTTTAATTAGCTTGCTTAATTTGACACTTGCTTGAATTAGACACTTCAAATTTGGAAGTGTCTATGTATCATAACTGTTCTGTGTTTCATTCTTGACAGTCTCGTGTTGTAAATGACTGGCATCATCTCAGTGAGTTGGTTCTGTTCGCTCTGGCCATGCAAGAGACTCTGAGGGAGATCAACAAACATTCCTTGAACAATTTTCAACTACGCGTTGGTAATGACTAGTAATTACTTTTTAAAAAAACTTTCTTTATTGTTTTTTAAACATTCAAACACAACAACTTATATACCAACAAACATTCACTCCACAGTTGACAATAAAAAATACAATATACAAACAATCCACACATAAGTATAGTAATAAAGTTAATACAATTTTTTTAAATAAATAAAATTAAAATATATAAAATAAAATAAATACAATAATAAATAAATTAATTAAAATATAAAAATAAAAATAAATATAATAATAAAGAAATAATAATAATAAATAAAATAATAATAATCTTTTGTTTTGATCTAAATTAGTCTAATCCTCTTCAATTTATAGTAATGTCTTGGTGTTCAAGCAAAGTGCTGAAACTCTACTGTAATTCTTAGAAAAGTCCAAGGTCACAAGCAGGGTTCAACGCTAAGGATTTTTTGTACTGGCCCAATCGGGCCAGTGGGTCAGATCTTTACTTGCCCTGCCAAAATTTTCACTGGCCCCACCAAAAAAGAAGTTAATAGCTATTTCTTAGCCACATATTTTAAATAATGTGTTAAAAATAATATATGTGAATCTAGAATTTTGCTGTATCATTTTTTTTTATGTTAATAAATATATGATGAGCAAAATTCAAAGTGTTATGCAAACAAAAAGAGCAGTATGGAAGTTCTAAATTATTTAAATAAATAATAATTTTTATAAATTATTCATTTTTTCGTTGTGTTGTACCCACGTAAGTATCTGCTTCAAGACGTTAGAAACAGACGTTTTCTTTTAGCCTCATAATTTGATGTTGCTGTCTCTTCTCTGGACTGGTTGTTACCAGGTTATGGAAAAATTATTATCTCAAAACATCCAATCAGATAAGAGGAACTGAAACGCAATATGGTGTTTACGGCATTACAGAAAAGGTAGCATTTAATGGCTTAAAAGCACAAACTGTTTCTCAATTTTAAGACTGTATTTGCACGCAATTGACAAATAGTTGCAGGGAAATTAAACATTAGTAACAAGGCAGGGCCAGTAATGATCCTGTCTACTGTCCCAGGCATCTCTCATGATGGCCCCGGGCTATCGGGCAGTCCTTATTGTTGAGCTCTGACAAAGGTCACAAGTAGGGATGTAACGATTCACCTGACTCACAATTTGATACGATTTACAATACTTATCTCACGATTCATGATTTAGTCTCTGTTTTTTAACTAAATTATTTGAAATAAATTTAAGGTGAAGAGCCCTTTTATTTTTTTTTAAATGCTGCACATTTTTTGCAAAATAATATATTTTCATTGTCCCCTGCTCATAAAAAACTCTTTCTCTGGGGACTGAGGCCCCGTTTACACTAGTGCGTTTTGCTACGGTTACGCCATCCGTCCACACTACGCTGGAGAGGCCGTTTTCATTATAAAACACTGCTGCTCCGTCTCAGTGTGGATGTGGGAAAACGGAGACCTCTGAAAATGAAGGCGTGGCTGCTGAGATCCGCTACGTGATTGGGGCTTTTGGGTCATTGCGTATCCTTCTCTTATTCGTCAAGCGCACATGACTATAAGGCCACCGGAAGACAGCAGACCAGCCTGCACTGTAAACACTGTATTTTCGATAGCCATGGATGTCATTTGTTACTTTAAGTAACAACTCGACCTCGTCGTCTGTCCACAAAAAGACCTCTCTTGCTCTCTTTACCATCGCGTTCATCGTTCAACCAGCGTTTGTTGACTAACAATAACCAAATGCCGAGCGAGACACGTGCTTCCTGTTTATACTTGAACGCGCATGCCCAGAGTGCGCGAATGTTCACAAGATATACGTTTCTGGTGGCGTAGTGTGGACTGAGATATGTTGAGAGACGCTGGGTAAAACGCTAGTGTGGACGCGGATCGTTTTAATGCTAAAACGCCGTTTTAAAACTAAAACACACTAGTGTGAACGAGGACTGAGATGGCTAGAGTGGAAAGGTAAGCCTTTCCTAAACCGGAGAGTAATGTGTCTAGAGGTGGTCAATAGCCCCCTCTTCTCCAGGGGACTGGCCTCTGGCATAAAAAACTAAACTTCTTAATTAAAAAAATGATAAATTTACTAACTATATAGTAGGATAGAGACAGGAGTAGAAAATGATAATGAAGGTAAATAATTAATATTACTTGTATATATAGTGTATCAGTGTGATACACTTAAGAAGAGAACATTTTGAAATATTCAATAATAATAAGCAAATTATTAAAAATATGCATAAACTAATTTGAAAAGGAGAGGGTAAAAATAATCTAATATCTGCTTCTGCAACAGAACAACTTTCTCTGTCAGTCTAAAAAAGCATCTTCACACTTTCGCTATGAAAACACTGATGCACTGTGTGGTCTCTGTAGCACTGGTCGGAGCAAGCGAAGCTGTAAATCATCCGGTCCACGTAGTTTGGCTTATCAATAGGTTTTTTTGTGTATAGGCGTCTGTGATAGCAGTTTTTCACTGTGCCGATGGTTTATGTGCATCATATTCGTTGTTATGTGCAGGTAAAGTGAGTTTGTGCCTGTAAACCGAGCGCCCCCTCTGTTAAAAAAAAATGCATCGTGATTCATTCAACATTTCTACCTATTTGAATCTGCACATATTTGAATCGATTTTCAACCGGTTCATGGTGAATCATTACATCCCTAGTCACAAGTGTAAAGCCACGGTCACACTGCTCTTTCATTTAAATGCAATCGGATGCTGCAGACTGAAAATGCAAGCTTGTTCCACAAGTTTTGCATGTCGCTGCGTTTCAAAGTTCAAGCTTGAAATTGCATCACATAATTGCGTGAGACCGACAGAAGATCAAAGTGTGACATATGTACAGAAAAATATGAAACATGCGCTTGCTTTATCAATGTCTAACCAGCTTGTTTAACCTCACCCCTTTTTGCTGTTTCCTTTTGATGAATTTTGCATGAGATTACAATTCATAGTAATATTGGTCTTTTTTGTCAGTTTTATTACATAATGTAACCACAAAAGGCTCAAACACTAAATAGAAAAATTATCAAAACTATTTTTTTAACAAAATGCTTATGGTCAAATGCTAATGGTCAAATCTGATTCAATTTATTATGCTAAGCTAAGCTAATAGTGACCCCGCCAGAACAAGAAATTGACTTAATGGATTTAAAAATGGTTCGAGTCAACTCTAGGGTTTTTTGAGTCTGTGAGCCTATTTCAAAAAAAAAGTTGGAGTGTTCCTTTCAGTCGTAGAGACTTGAAACTTTGCCAGATGGTAGTACCCTCCAGTAGTAGTACCCTGGGGCCACTTTTACAAAAATCTCCATAACTCTGGAATGGAACAAGGTATGCTCACTAAACTCAGAATATGTACAGTATGTATGAGTTACACCTGAGTCACTGTGAAAAGTAGCATTTAACCACATTATGGCACTACAATGCAAAAGAACAAAACAAAGCATCAACGGCGCTTTAACTAAAAAATTGCTTGTCTGACTAACTTACAGGGTGATATTGTATTTTTAACCTTAATAAATCCAAGAAGGGCATATAACAGTTCTAAAAAAGCGTGACACTGTTTAACTTCAAACAATTGGTCACACTACGACTGGTAAAATGGTGGATTGGCCTGAAATGGTCAATTTTCTACATTTTTTTATAATTTTGCACTAGTTACAGATTTACTAAAGAATAAATACCACATTTTTTACAAAAACACCTATTCTCCTTAAATCGCTCGAACACCAATAAGTGTTGCTTGCATCTACGTATATTATGTTATAATTGTAACACATTTACATTAGAACAGTTGTCTATCCGTGCTCTCTTTATTTCTTTTATACTGACTTTTTTGTCATTCCCTAAACTTCATTTCCATCAGATAAAGCTATAGAAATATCAATAACTTGACTAAAACTAAACATCCAACAATGGTGTATGTTGAAAAAGATACATTTTTATTAAATTGTGACTTCAATGTCAATCTCTTTTTTCTAAATACACCGTCTACTCTGTCTAACTATAAAGTCTATTGAATTAACTTTCAGTTAAATAAAGGTGCTGTATTTAAGTTTTTGACTTTAAAACATAAAAATACCATAATATGTTAGCAGATATTTAAGAAACATGCTAAGTGAGCATTCTTGTTTATCTGAAAAACAACGCTGAAGTCAGATATTCTGTTTTGAAAATGTGTGTTTCATGCCTTTGTTTTGGTTCTTTTAATCAGCCCAATGCCAGTTTAGCCAATTATACTTCAGCGCTTCGGGTTGCCTTGGTGGAAAGCCGATTATTTAATTCATTCAGTCAGTAAGGCTACCTCTGAAGTGAGGCACAGATTCAGAGTTCCACATGAGGTGGCTATTAATTAGCAAATAATATAAATATTAAAGTGATGAAATTTGCCCTGCGCACTTGCGGTTTTTAAAGAAACTTTTTGGTGGGTTAATCTAGTAATTACTTTCAGTCAAAGAGGTAATGATTCGCACTCATCAGGTAATTGCTTCGTGTTGTTTTTATTTTTACATTCTTTGGGTGACTCAATGACACAAACGTTTCGGCACAATGCCTTCCTCAGTGTGTAACACAATCCTCTCCCTCCACCCCTTTAATCCCACAGTCAATCACATTGCGTCATTAGACGAACGCTTCATAATTAGAAATTTTTCTCATTTTCGTTTCATCATTCCATGATTAACCACCATATTCAAAACACTACTCCACAGCGAAACAACATATTCATTATCATCAATTTACCAAATGTACATCAATACAGTGTAAATCCGACAACCCATAACATTAAAAAAATACATTTGACAGCCATTCAATGATTAAAGACAATCTTACCTTTACTTCAACACACATAACCAACCACACAAGAAATGTTTACCCTCACCTTCAAAAAACAAGATTTCACAGAGAAATAGCATATTTACATCAATATAATGAAATTCTGACAGTACACAACATTAAAAAAATACATTTGTTATATTGTGTTAATTTATCTAGATGGCTGCTTGATGAATATCAACAGCCATACAAAACAACCATACAAAAAATACCCTTACCTTCAAAAACGTTGTATTATAGGGAAATGGCATACCTATTTTCATCATTCTCTTATTCATCTCTATGTCAGTACCGTGTAATTTCGACAATTAAAAAAACATTAAAAATCCATTTTCTTCTCATTATTTGTGTCCCTACAACTTCAATATCCATGATTCCTAATATTATAGCTAAACAACACACTGTTAAAGAAACACAGAAAGGTCTAACACCTCATTCATAAATGTCATGTAAAATGGCATTCAAACTCACATTGTTAGCATTTAACAATGAATAAAGCAAATGAGGTGTGCCTGAGGTGATCATTGTCAGTTTTCCGTTGTTCAGCTCCAAGAAATAGAAGCCGTTTAAGGTGTTGTTTTGGACACAAACTTTTATCGCGTGCCTTTGTTTTTATTTAGAACAAGGTTTAAAACAGCCTTAAATCAGCCTTTAGACCTGACAGTCAGGCACACTGCTATTGGTGTCGTCAATCAGGCAACCCGCGCTTGCGTTTGTTTTGAACCAGGTGTGCAATACCTAGTTCAACCACTGGGTGTCAAACTTGCATACTGCACCTTTAAGTTAATTGACTATGCTGTATTATTAACTTAAATGTGTTCCGTAGGAATTGCCCATGGCCCTGTTGTCGCTGGCGTCATCGGTGCAACCAAACCCCAGTATGACATCTGGGGCATGACAGTGAATTTGGCCAGTCGGATGGACAGTACTGGAGTCAGCGGGCGAATTCAGGTCCCTGAGGCCACGCGTAATATTCTCGCTGACTGGGGCTTCGTACTTGAGCTGCGTGGCGAGATATACATAAAGGGCGTCAGTGAGAGAAAGGGACGTGTCCGGACGTACTTCATCAGCACCAAAAGACGTCTGATGTCAAGTAATGGGATTGCAGACAGAGGGAAGAACGGACACACCGGGAGGACAACCCTTGCTGCTGTAGTCTTTGGCCTTGTGCAAGCCATTCACCGAGAAAAGCAGAGAGGCACCAATGGAGGTTTCACTCTGACAAACAGCAACTTTAGCAACTTAAAGTTATGACGGATTCACTGTAAACTTGACGGATACACTGCCTTCATCTTTTCAAAGGATACCTCAAATATCTTAGAAATCAACAACTGAACTAGAATAATGAAGGTTTTTCTACATGTTTGGAAAAATACTGTGTTATTATTTTCACTCTGGACCTCTTGTAATAAAACTAAACCTACAACTTGCCATGCATTTAGTAAAGTTCTTGCTAGTTTGTACTGGTGGTTTATACGTTTATTTTGCAGGTTTATATACGTCACTGTGTACAAATAATCACTTGAGTGCAGTTTACAGAATTGTTTCTCATCCATGCCATGACAGCAGAAAATACCTCATATGTACCACTGATACAGACTGTCACTTCTGTATTAGATTCATGATCAATAAAATGTTTTTTACATCAAAAAAGACTGAAATGTTACATATTTGTAATTTGTAATGTAATGTTCTGGCTGGGTCAGTTGGCATTTCTGTGTGGAGTTTGCACGCTCTCCCCGTGTTGGCGTGGGTTTCCTCTGGGTGCTCCGGTTTCCCTCACAGTCCAAAGACATGCGCTATAGGTGAATTGAATAAACTAAATTGGCCGTATTGTGTGAGTATGTGTGTGGATGTGAGAGTGTGTGGGTGTCTCCCAGTACTGGGTTGCAGCTAAAAGGGCATCCGTTGCTTAAAACATATGCTGGAGTAGTTGACGGTTCACTCCCGCTGTGGGACCCCAGGTTAATAATGGAACTCAGCGAAAGGAAAATGAATGAATGCACCGCGGTTAGGAAGTTCTCAGGGGATGAAATTATCCTAGGTTATACAGTGTGTTATTGATTACAGAGCTCTCTATTATATAGCATAACCTGCAAGTTCTGAAAGAGATCACGCCTCAGCAAAGGTAAGGAAAAGTAACGCAGAAGTAACTCAAAAGTAACAAATCGTATCGCATTGATTTGTTATTTTTCTATGGTAAGTAATGCAACAAGTTACTTTTTGGGGGAGTAACTGAATATTGTAATGCATTTAATACTTTTAAAAGTAACTTTCCCCAACACTGATTATAGTTTATCACATGACTATAATTATGTTAATTTAGTTATACAACAGAATTAATTTTAAAAAAAAGTTTATTCTTAAAGGAGACAGAATGTACTGTATGGTTACTGTTGTATTTTGTAAGGCTTATCAGAGACTGAATGGTTTATATATATATATATATAGATATAAATATATAATGGTTTAATGGATATACATATATATGCATATGCATATACATACACACACAGTGCATCTGGAAAGTATTCATAGTGCTTCACTTTTTCCACATTTTTAATGTTACAGCCTTATTCCAAAATGGGTTAAATTAATTTCATTCATCAAAAAATTCTACACACAATACCCCATAATGACAATGTGAAAAAAAAATGAAAATGTATAAG
Organism: Danio albolineatus; assembly: GCA_903798035.1. Taxonomy (NCBI): domain Eukaryota; kingdom Metazoa; phylum Chordata; class Actinopteri; order Cypriniformes; family Danionidae; genus Danio; species Danio albolineatus. The sequence goes on along the minus strand of CAIGQQ010026964.1, from coordinate 1,985,290 downwards.
TGAGATCAACATATATGAGTACAGGGGCGTCACGGTGGCAAAGTGGGTTGCACGTTCACCTCACAGCAAGAATATATATAGGTGAATTGAATAAGCTAAATTGGCCATAGTGTATGTGTGTGAATGAGAGTGTATGGGTGTTTCCCAGTGTTGGGTTCCAGCTTCAAGGGCATCTGCTGTGTAACACATGCTGGATAAGTTAGCGGTTCATTCCGCTGTGGTGACCCCTGATTAATAAAGGGACTAAGCTGAAAAGAAAATGAATGAATGAATATATGAGTACACAGTTACAAATCTCTCTCATAAATTAATATTTTGTAGGAAACTTTACAGTATTATTTCTGTGCGTCTTCATTAGATTAGTCAGTACTAAAGCCAAAAACAGAAACTTATCTAACAAAAGAACTTACGATAAAAGTCCAAAATTAGTACACACAAATTTATAAGTTAGGGAAAAATATTAAATCATTTCAAGAGAAAAAAAAATGTAGCCTATAAAATTTTGTTGAAATTCTACAGATGTTTGGTGACTAAAATATAATTGTAATAAATATAAAACAAAATAAATTAATAATATATAAATAATAAATAAATTCTGTTTAATTTAGCTGTTTTGTTCAAATACATCAAATATATGACCTATTTCCACTGAGAAATTGATAAAATGTTCATTTTCAAAATGGTTGTACTCGTTTATGTTGAGCAGTGTGTAATGGTGTAAACATATGCCACTAAATGTATAACTTACCCTATTAATTTTCTTCAGTGTTGAGGACAGGTCCCTCTGAGTTCCATTAGCTTTGTCTGCGCGTATTCTCTACTACTAGAGGAATGTGGAATCGATTGCTTTGGGCTGGTATTCTGCGCGGGTGCTTCTGCACGCGGACTGACTGAACGCTATTCCTCATTCTGCTGTAACGTTAGTTATCGGCCTGTCTGACCAGAATTAGTCTGCAAACTTCTTTTCGCAGAAATATCCGCAGAGATGGCTGACGCACAGGACGACAAGTTGTACAAAGCCGAATATGCAAAAAGCGGACGCGCCTCATGCAAGAAATGCAAAGATAACATTGCTAAGGACTCGCTGAGAATGGCCATCATGGTGCAGGTGAGGGGATTTTTCTTGTGTGCAACTTTTTATGATCAGCACTGTTTTATAAACATCAATATTTGGTGGAAATACAGTTGGTTTTGCAGGTTTGCGTGGCGAAATGTACAGTAAGTCTACTGAATGAATATGTTTCTAAGGCCCAGGATGAGTTTACAGGGATAGTTCACCCCAAAACATTAATTTTATTCGTCCTCAAATGCTTTTAAACCTATATTTCTTCGGTTGAACACAGAAGTTATTCTTAAGGGATCTGAAAACCAGTAACCATTCACTTCCATTGTAGAATAAATAGTATTGAAGTCAATGGTTACACGTTTTCAGCTTTTTTCCAAAATGTCTTTTGTGTGTGTGTGTGTGTGTGTGTGTGTGTGTGTGTGTGTGTGTGTGTGTGTGTGTGTGTGTGTTAAACTGGAGAAAGAAACTCAAATAGGTTTTGTAACAAGTGAAGAATGAGCTAATGATGACAGCGTTTTCATTTTTGGGTGAACTTTCCCTTTAAATGCTTCTCAGTTGTCGAGTGAAGCAGATCAGCAGTGATTTCCTATGAACATTAGCGTAAAATAGCTGTGTGATTTGCACAGTATTTGCTGGAAACAAGTTTAATTTGAGAATGCATTAGGAAAATAAACAAAGCTGCACTATTTCAATGCAACGAAGCCCAGTAGAAAGGTTTAAATTGACTAAATCATCTTTATTTTCAATACAAGTCTATTTATTTCTGAAATGATCAGTACTCCTTGCCTTATTATTGATTTATTATCCAGCTATAGATAGTAATATGCACTAAAACCACTTTTATTTAATTAATTAAGTGTACTTTTTTTAAGTGGAACAGGTAAACTACCGTACTTGAAGCAGATCAGCAGTGTTTTCCTATGAAAATAGATTTGCACAGTATTTGCTGGACACAAGTTTAATTTGAGAATGCATTAAAATAAATAAAGCTGCACTATTTCAATGCGTTGAAGCTCAATAAAATGTTTAAATTGACTAAATCCTGTGTATTTTTCCATACAAGTCTATTTATTTCTGATGTTCTCGTAACTCCTCTGTATAATATTGATTTATTATGCAGCTATAGAAAGTGTTATGTTCTGAAACCACCTTTATTTACTAGGTTACGCTTTCCCCTAATTAATGTTTAATGATTGTATAGGACTTTTTCTGACAAAAATAAACTACCATACTTAACTGTGTGAAGCAGATCAGCAGTGATTTCCTATGAACATTAGCCTAAATGTAGCTGTGTGATTTGCATAAAGTTTGCTGGAAACATGTTTAATTTGAGAATTCATTAGGAAAATAAACAAAGCTGCGCCTTTTCAATGCAACGAAGCCCAGTAGAAATATTTAATTTGACTAAACATCTTTATTTTCAATACAAGTCTATTTATTTCTGAAATTCTCATTACTCCTCGCCTTATTATTGATTTATAATCCAGCATATAGATAGTAATATGCACTAAAACCACTTTTATTTACTAGGTTACACTTTCACCTAATTAAATGTTGAATGATTAAGTGTACCTTTTAAATGCAACAGTAAACTACCATACATAAAAACAGATCAGCAGTGTTTTCCTTTAAATATTAGCTTCAAATATCTGTGTGAATCCCACAATGTTTGCTGGAAATAAGTTTAATTTGAGAATGCATTAAATACATTCTTAAAAGCTGCACTATTTTAATGCAACGAAGCCCAGTAGAAATGTTAAAATTGACTAAATCCTGTTTATTTTTTATATAAGCCTATTTATGTCTGAATTTCTCATTATGCATTGCCTTATTATTGATTTATTTTGCAGCTATGGGTCGTAATATGTCAGGGCTCGCAAAATCTGGTATCTAGTTTTCTCGCTGGGCACGGTGTAGATTTTGGTAGCCCGAATGAAAAAACAATAGGCATGGGCTGGTGTAAGATTCTGACAGTATGATAACCTTGGAAAAAATACCACTGTTTCACGGTAATGTGATTACTGCTCTAAAATATATTATTTTTCTCTGGGTAATATATTCCCAATATATTCTCTGGGTAAAAACCAAAAAAAAATTTCCCCTCTGAACACAATATATTTTACTTTGAGAAACATTTAAAATATTTTGGGGCAGTAAACATGTCAGGCTAAATAATTGGAATGAATCATTGACTTCTGCTGTCTTCATTAGTTTCAATAACACAGATCTCTTTATGATTTACAACAGCATCTTTGGAAATCTTTTCTGCAGGATATACTGTGGTCTAAAAAAAAGTAAATAAATAAAATCTTACACGTATCTTAGGAATGGTACAGCAAAACATTTTTGTGGTTTTAAAACCTTGAAACCGCGGTATACGTTGAAAAAGGTTATCGTACCATGCTTAATGAACACACACCCAGAGAGCCGATGAGGATTTGGGGCGCTTTCACACCTGCCTTATTTAGTTCGGTTGAATCGCTTGTTGAATCTTTTGTTTTCCTCTTGGTGCGGTTCGTTTGGGCAGGTGTAAATGTAGCAACCGCACTCGAGTGCCCACCAGAAGCAGACCAAAAAAGCGTACCAAGATGGTACGCTTTTAGACGAACCCTGCAGCGATTCATTTGTGGTGAGAACATGATCCGAACCAAAACAGACCCAACCGCAAAAAGTACTGCGCCTTTTTGGACTAATCCAGCTGCCGTAGTCTCATCTTATGGGGTTTGGAGGAAAAATATTTGTTGACAGTGCTTTACCAACAGTTAAGAGAGAGAGAAAACATTACCTGATGGATCTTTGGTGATATTTCCAGAAGATGGCCATGTTCACAGTTTAGCTAAATTAATTCACACCTCCTCCTTACACCTTCACCGTTTGCAATACATCTGTTCTGATTCTTAAAACATTGTTTTCCAGCCGCAGCTGTGCTTCATTCTCGAACTGTGTAGTTTGTCTAAAGTGATGTATACAAACTCTATAATGTACTATGACCTTGGATAGAATCAGCCAGCGCAGCGACATTTTGTATCTGCTGGTTCGTTTAGTTGCAGGAGTTTCATTGGCATTTTCCCGCACATTAATAGGAAATACGTTCAATAACATCTGGCCAATGAGTGATGTGGATTTTGTCACATGACTGCATTTTGGTTCTTTTCAACTGGTTCAGACCAAAGCAATCAGTGTGGTGTGAAAAGGAGCCAAAACGGCAGAAAAATGCTACAATGTATCATTTGTTGCCCTTGGTCTGGACCAAATGAACCGAACCACAGATGTGAAAGCATCCTTGATGCCTTCCTAAAGGGAATCAATTACCCCACCATGGTTATTGACATAAATATTCCCCCTTACAATCCCTACCGGCACAACCTTTGGATTGCAAGTGTAGCTCTCTAACCATCAGCTGCCCCACAGCTCCCCTGATAAAAAGTCTGCAATTAGAAGTGATCTGTTGTAATGTAAATATTTTACCATTAAGGACCAGAAATGACCGAATTCCTGTGACTGTTTATTTGCACTTTCACTTTCAGATTGCAGGCTTTTCCTTTATTTATATAGAGCTTTTTTCTTTGTTGTTCTCCACAGTCGCCCATGTTTGATGGCAAAGTCCCTCACTGGCACCATTTCTCCTGCTTTTGGCTCCGGGCTGCAGTTCAGTCTCCCTCTGATATATCTGGATTTACTGACCTCCGCTGGGATGACCAGGAGAAAGTGAAGAAAGCCATTGAAACTGGAGGTGCTACAGGAGGTGAGTTCTTCAAAATAGATCTTTTTTTCAGTATTTTGGTATGCTGTGTTTGCCATATGGGCTGCTGAGCAGTTAGTCTGTAAGTCGGTAAGTCTTAAATTAATTCATTAATCCGTGTTGCTTTACAGGGAAGGCAGGACAGAAGGGAGCGGCTAAAGGAGAGAAGACGCTGAATGACTTCGCAGTAGAGTATGCAAAATCCAACAGAAGCACCTGCAAGGGCTGCGATCAGAAAATAGAAAAGGTGCATTTTGCGTTACCTTTGACTGCGAATGGTTTGGGATGGAGGGGTTCATAAATAAATGAATTAGTGCTGGGCTAAGAAAAATCACGTCCATTTTAAAAGTTACTTATTATTATTTAACGAAAAGAAGACATAATAGGTTTAATAACTCATGTCTATTAACTGATTTTTTTTAATCTTTGTCGTGATGACAGCACATCAAATTTTACTAGATATTCATCACATAAGATACTAGTATTCAGCTCAAAGTGACATTCAAAGTCTTAACTTGGTAAATTAGCAAGTTACGGTAATTAGGCAAGTCATTGTGTAATGAGGGTTTGTTCTGTAGACAATCAAAAAATAGCTTATGGGGGCTAATAATATTGACCGGTTTAAAAAAATGTTTTAAACTACTTTTATTGTAGCCGAAATAAAACAGACTTTCTCTAGAAGAAAAAATATCATAAGAAATACCATGAAAAATTCCTTGCTCTGTTAAACATCATTTGGGAAATAATTAAACTAAAAAAAATTGTGGCTTCAACTGTATGTGTGTTGTGATTGTAACTATTATGTGTATATAAATACACATTCATGTATATTTTTAAAAAAAGTTTTTAATTATTTTTATATCTAAAATATATATGGATATAATACAAATTATATATATTTTTAAATAGCAATGCACAAAGTTTTGTTTGTGTATATGTGTGTTATGTTCATAATATTTCTATGACCCACTAAGGCATTTTAGAAATATAAGATATTGGAAAATAATATAAGATATTGGAAAAATCTGAAATTACAATGTTTTGTTTTTCTGCTATATATACAGTATCGCAAATATGAGCACAACTTCACTAGATGGCATAAAGAGCTTTTTGGTAAGAATTCAGGTATAGGTATTGAATAATTAAATGTGAAATAGCACTGCATAGTCTTCATTTTATATAAATAATTCAGTAATATATTTTTATTAAACTTACAAATAGTACAATTTCATACAGCTTGAATGCATTTATCTCTATTGGTATGCTCATACAGCAGCATTCCTTAAAATCACTTGCAAAAAATGATGAACTTTTGCTCCATTGTCCTAATTTAACATTGTGAAGTCACTAGTGTGAATACAAACATTGTAATATCGCTGCTTAAACGATATATTACGCAACCCTAACACACACATATATTGCATAGTGGGTAGCACGATCGCCTCACAGCAAGAAGGTCGCTGGTTCGAGCCTCGGCTGGGTCAGTTGGCATTTCTGTGTGGAGTTTGCATGTTCTCCCCATGTTCGGGTGGGTTTCCTCGGGGTGCTCCAGTTTCCCCCACAGTGCAAAGACATGTGCTATAGTTGAATTGGGTAAGCTAATTTGTCTGTAGTGTATGGATGTGTGTGTATGGATGTTTCCCAGTGATGGGTTGCAGCTGGAAGGGTATCCGCTGCATAAAACGTGGTGGAGCTGGCAAATGGAAAACTCTTCACAACAAAAAACTCAGCACAATATATTGTTTCAGGATCAATATCGCAATGTGCACATCCGCAATAGTCGCATCGCAGGACATGCAATGTTGAATTACAGTTGACTGGGAGCTAGATATTTGTATTTAATTACTGTATTTATACAGAATTTATATTATTTATTTAAAAAAGTCACTATTCTCACTTAGAATTTCTGTCATGTTTTTGTCCAAATATCTATATTTCAAAGTGAAAACAAACTTATTTTATTTCCTTTACTGGCAGATAATTCGTTTTGTTTTAAGGAAAAAAAACATTTACTTTTCCTTAAAATGGTAATAAATCAAAACAATATTTTACTTGATCTAAGTATTTTTAAATATTTGGACTAGAAAAGAGACAAAGTAAAGTAGGAAAATATTTATTTAGCATCTTGTGAAACTATGCATACCGCAGTATTTACTGATTAATATCAGATGTTTCCAATATCGTGCAGCTCTACTCTTAATACTAAATTTGATGAATTATTGTGCAATTAGAGTCTACTCACATAATTTATTATAATTTTACATGGTTCAGAAACAAATGTTTATTATATTTTACTCCTTAGTTATTGGCACCAGTGCTATCATAAGACTGAGTCTGGCCTCCAGTCTGCGGTTGTTTTCAAGTCTTTCACATGATATTTAAACGTAAAGGCTGCATTATACTCCTATGTTGAGTGTTTGCCCTAACTCACGGTGCATGCCTTGAATGCAGTCATGCATTTATACTTCTGCGTTCTGTTTGTGCTGCTCTGACAATAACACTTGTCATGAAATGCTAGCTGCGAGTGGGGTTTCAATGTTCTTCTGTGTCGAGCTTTTTTGTGTGTTTTGTTTACACGGGACAAACCTGTACTGCTAGTTTACTGTGCAACTCGCTCATTTAGAGGTGGGAACCACTGGACGTGCAACATTTTTAACATTAAGTACACACAAAACAAAAGTCTCCGTCTTGAGCTCATCCACGGGGCTCAACGCTAGTTAAACACTCGCTTCATTGGCTCTCGGTTCCACCCACACTCGCAACATCACCAAGCTGGCCAATCACAGAGCTTTTGCTACATGTCATCAGGGTGTATAGTTACATTTATTGTTACATTTTTTTACAAAATCTTCTGTATCAATGAATTGAAAATGTGCCAGTGGAAACACACCGCAAAGCTAACTTGCAAAGCTAAAGCATTATGCTAGTTTGTGGTATCTCTAAATGGTGTTTTTAATTAATTAATTTATTTATTTATTTATTTAAATGTATACTGAATCAGTCTGAAAGCCCTAACCACAGAACCAAGATACGAACTGAACCAGTGGTTTTGTGATCCATTCCACCCCTACAAGTGATCTGTCTGAGCACAAGTTGTAAGATTGTAAGTTATTGTGTTTTTGGTCCCACTTTATATTAAGTGGCCTTAACGACTATGTACTTGCATGTAAATATAATTACAATGTACTTACTGTGTTCATAATGTATTGCAGAACACTTCTGGTGCTCTTGAGGTGAGATATGCGTACGGTTAAAGACAGGTTTGGTGGTATCGGTAGGTCTAAGAGTGGGTTAATGTGTTAGGGATGGTCAGCAGTGTAATTACAGAAGTTAATTACAGATGTAATTACATGCAGGTGTTTACTCAAGCATAAGTACAATGTATGAACACGTATTTACACGAAGTACAATATAACTAATTATTAATAACAGTGTAAGTACATAGTAGTTAAGGCCACTTAATATAAAGCGGGACCGTGTTTTTTTCTGATGATTTTCAGGACCAGATCCGCGTGTCGAAGAAGACTGTGGACCCAGAGAAACCTCAGCTTGGTCTGATCGATCGCTGGTACCACACCGGCTGCTTTGTGAGTCGTCGTGAGGAACTGATATTTAAACCAGAGTACAGCGCTGCCCAGCTCAAAGGTTTTGCAGCTCTACGAGATGAAGACAAGGAGGAGCTGAAGAAACGGCTTCCTGCTGTGAAGAGCGAAGGGTGAGCTTTTAATTTAATTAATTAGAAAACGTGCACTGCTTAAAGGATAGATCATCCAAAAATGTTCATCCAAAATTTCCTCAGTTTAATCATTAGGCATGGGGCGATAACTGTTTTCAAGGTATACCGCGGTTCGGAAAAGTCACGGCTTTAAAACTGCCAAAATTTTGTGCTATACCGTTCCTAAGGTATGTGTAAGATTTTTTCAAAAACAAATTGTCCAGCAGAAATTATATCCAAAGGTCCTGTTTTGAATTGTAAAGAAATCAGTGTTATTGAAACTAATGAAGACAGCAGAAGTCAATCATTCATTTTCATTATTTAACCTGACATGTTTACTGTTCTAAAATATCTTAAATGTTTTCCATAATAAACTGCTCAGCTACTCAGCAGGTACTGCATTTAATGCTCAACTGATCAGGCGTACTATGGATGCCATTTTGTCATCATCACGTGACATACCCGCTTCATTCTCATTCATGAATTCTTTTAGGGTGCATGATGAGATAGCACAGCGTCCATTGGATGCACACTTCAGAATCTCGCTGGAAGTAGTAGGTCATCCGGGTACTTTTTGCATACTGTTTTTCGAATTATATGAATTTGGACATACTACTTGGCTCGCATACTGTTTTTAGTGTACTATATAGTGTAGAAGTATGCGATTTGGGAAGCAGCCAATGTGTTAAAAGTGGAAAAAAAATCTGTTTTTTTACCTAGCCGTTTAAAAAGAATTTATTTCTGAGCAGTAATCACAATATCGTGAAACCGTGATATTTTTATCCAAGATTATCACACCATTAGAATCTTATACCGGCCCTTGCCTATTACAGGGTTCCCGCGGGTCCTTAAAAAGTCTTAAAAAGTCTTAAATTAAAATCCGGGAAATTAAGGTCTTAAATTGTCTTAAATTTACCGTAAAGTTGCTGTAGGTATTAAATTTTTAGCCGGTGTGTTTAATGACGATAGGAAAGCACAGTCATTGGAAAGCACAGTGGTCCACCGTAAAACATCTAATAGTTGATCAATTTAGTATGTGTGAAACAGGAGTGAAATGACAGTCTCCGCGATTTATTAGCTTATTACGGTAGGTCGCTACAGACGCTGATGTCGGTCTGCGCATGCGTGCTGCCATTACAAGCCCGGTTGTCGAGGTGAGGTGACCATGGGGCTCAAAGCCATCGAGTCGCACATGAAAGGAGAAAAGCACCAGCGTTACGTTCCAGCAGCTAATCATAGCAGGTCCAGGTTAATCCTTGCATTGTTTGCAGCTGGATTGTTTAGTTACTAGTTCGTGTTCATGTTACTAGTTCAGACGCGACGCCACCTCACAGTCGGCTATGACAAGTTTCACTTCACCGCCAGACACCCGAAAGTCAGAGGTACCGTGAGTTCTCCATACCAGGGGTTTTCAAACTTTTAGGACACACGCCCCCCAGTTTGGCCAATTTTCACTCGCGCCCCCCCTCCCCAGAGCCAAAATAAATATCCATGTGTTAACATTCACATACTATTTGCTGCGTTTAAAGTGCATAGCACAGGGGTGTCGCTAGACCCAATTTGAAAAGCGCCAGTGCCCCAGTAAATGCTTCGAGATATAATTAACTTCATATGCAAAGTGTATTTATTAAGACTGGTAATCCCAGAATAAAGAACTCAGAATTAAAACAGAATTAAAACTCATGTAATACCATTTGTGTTTTCTAACAGTTATGTAGATTATTTGTCAACATTTTGGCTTGTGAAAGGCTGTTTTGAGGACTTTCATTATTGAGCTTATTTTCAGTATTCTATTCTATATGGTTCCTTCATACAAGGCATTGTGTTGTGTAGTGTAATCCAACTTATCTATGTTATGTTGGCTCTGTTCTACATCACAAAGGAACAAAAAAAAAAGAGAAAAAAAATAAGGTCTCAAAGAAAAGTGTTTTTGCTTTTTTTTTTTTTTTTACTTACCAAGTTTACGCATTGCACATAATTGATACCAAATGAAAAACTTTAAAGTTTTGATTTCTGTTGTAGAAGGCAATAAATTGAAAAACCTTCATTCATTCATTTTCTTTTCGCTTAGTCCCTTTATTAATCCGGGGTCGCCACAGCGGAACGAACCGCCAACTTATCCAGCACCTGTTCCACGCAGCGGATGCCCTTCCCAGTGGCCAAAAAAGGGGGTATGCAATATATGCAGCGCATAGGGGTGCCATTGTGTCAAAACTATTTTTGAAATTATCTTTATTAAAAGTTTCAAATAATAAAAATAAATGAATATTTTTGGTTAAAAATGTTTTTCCTGCATTTTATATGAATATAATATTCATATAAATAACATTATCGCCACCCAGATTCCGTATGGGCCTACTGAATATATTTCAGACAAGATAGAAAATAATATTAGGATTAAAAAATTCCCCTATATAAATTTTATATTATAACTATTCTTAACCCTGTTAAAACTGACACATAAACAAATAGTCGGAATAGTCACATTTTTTGGAACTGAGATGTTTATTAAACCTTCTATCAAGATCCATTTTTATACCATATACATGTTTTTATAAATTTATCATGAATCTTATTGATACATCAGGCCTTTTGGTAACTTTTTTTGCTTAAAACTAATTCAATTTAGTTAAAACAAAAAGTTTGCCCATGACATTTTGATAAAATGGCAGTTTGTCTTATTTTTACAGTTTAGTCTTTTTTTATTTCATTTTGTGAGAGGTGTAATAGTTTCAGTCAATTGTTCATGCAAAGACAGACCTGACACCTCTCATAGTATGCATGTGTGAAGTGATTGCATTTTTAAGTATTTTTTGCCCTTTAGGACTCCCATATCTATCATTTTGTTCTAACAAAAGTACAAAACCAAGGTATGTCAAGGTGCTATAATCATTTACTGTGACTGTTTAACTTTGACATGTTGATGAGGAAAAAATAGGGGGGGCAAATCTTGAACCCGCATACCCCTCAGTAAATGTGCTGTTGCGCCCCTGGCCCTTCCAGCTGCAACCCATCCCTGTGAAACATCCATACACACTCATTCACACTCATACACTATGGACAGTTTAGCTTACCCAATTCACCTATACCGCATGTCTTTGGACTTGTGGGGGACACTGGAGCACCCGGAGAAAACCCATGCGACCACGGGGAGAACATGCAAACTCCACACAGAAATGCCAACAGACCCAGCCCAAGGCTCGAACTAGCGACCTTTTTGCTATGAGGCGAACGTGCTACTCACTACGCCACTGTGGCGCCCAATTGAATAACCTATTCTAAAGAAATTATGAAATTTTTGGGTCTTAAATTGTATTTGTTGAGGTCTTAAAAAGGTCTTAAAAAGCATTAAATTTTACTTTTAAAATGGTGCAAGAACCCTGTATTAATCACCATTAGTATGGTTCCAACCCTGTTTTCTGTTTGAAGAAAGCCGAAAACCTGTAACCAAATGACTTCCACAGTAGGAAAAACAAATACTCTGGACGTCAGTGATTAACGGTTTCTCTTGTTATAGCTTTAGCTCATTGCTCTACAATCTTTCTTAGTTGCTCATGCTAACTTACAATCTGGTTGCACCCATTTTAATGGTATTTATAATGAATTTCCATATTAAGGAATCAGTGGAGTAAAATAAAATAAAACATTGTTTTTTAACAAAGTAAAACTCTATTTAATTAAATATGTAGCACTGTAACAAATTTTATAATTGTTCATTTTAATTTGAGTACTAAGAGTTTTCATTTTGTTTTGTTGTTTAATAATGGTTCTGACAGCAGCTTGTCAATTTAGGCTGCTGTCATTAAAAAACATTTTTCCACAAATGTTTACATTCACTATGGACTCAGATTAGCAGACTGGTGTTTTGAAGTTATTTTACATGCCTACTGTATGCATTGCCAGAACATGTTAAGCAAAAACTTGAGAAACTCGAGCATTTGAGTGCAACATTAACTGTGAAACAGCTGCTTTAAACTCTGGATGAATTAAAGTTAAACCGTGATGGGACAGAATACACTGCTGTGGGCAGCCAATGTGCCTGCATGTGAGAGAGAGCAGTTATCGAAGCTGTGGGAAAGTCATAGCATTCCTAAATATGTTAGTATAGACACTGTTTAAGGCATATATTCTAGTCAGATAGCAAACTACTCACTTCTGTGCCAATTGAGAAAAAAAAAGGTTAACCCTACGCTGTCCATGACCACATGACCCGAATAATACACCCATGTCTTGAACTGTGACGAAAATTTAATGGTTAGGGTTTTTTTTTCGTGAATCCTTCCACCCCTAGTCTGGTGTCAAACCCACTTCACCCCTCAGGCCCCATTTACACTGATGCGTTTTCGTTTTAAAACGCAAAAGTTTTGCTACGGTTACGCCATCCGTCCACTCTACGCTGGAGTTTTTGAGCCCCGAAAACAGAGTTTTGGAAACGCTGGAGAGGCTGTTTTTATTCTGAAACGCTGCTGCTCCGTCTCAGTGTGGATGAGGGAAAACGGACACATCTGAAAACGGCATGGCTGCTGGACACTGATATGGGAGCATTGTTTGCACTATTGTCCGTTTTAGGCACTATTGTGCAGTCAAACTCTGCCTTTTTTACTACAACAGATGCATATATTCGCAAGAGACAAGCTATTGTTCGAGCACTCGCTAATCGCTCACGTTTCAAGCGGCGTAAGCCCTATTTAGAACGCCGGTTTTGGGTTAGCATTTGTTGACAAACAATAACCAAATGCCGAGCGAGACACATGCTTCCTGTTTATACTTGTGCGCGAATGGTCACGTGATATACGTTTTTGGTGGAGTAGTGTCGACGGAGATCTGTTCAGAAACGCTGGGTGAAACGCTAGTGTTGACGCGAATTGTTTTCATGCTAAAACGTCGTTTTAAAACTAAAACGCACTAGTGTAAACGGGGCCTCAGTGACTACAGCTGGAGGGAGAGTGAATTCAGTGCACTTAACGCTTAGCCTTATATTTTCAGCTATTTTTCTCTTTAATTTTTGTCTTTAAATGATTGTGTATTTCTGCATTAATGCTGATGTCTGGATTGTGGAGCTTCATAATAATATTTTATTTCACACCTAGAGAAAAAAGTAATACAGACAAAACTTTGTATTATGATTTTTAGATTTTACCGTTAGATAATAATTAAAATTATATTCATTCATTTATTTTCTTGTCGGCTTAGTCCCTTTACTAATCCGGGGTCGCCACAGCGGAACGAAACCGCCAACTTATCCAGCATTTATTTTACGCAACGTATGCCCTTCCAGCCGCAACCCATCACTGGGAAAATTTAAATTATATTAATTTCATAAATTTAAAGCTATTTTATATCATTATTGCAGTATTTACAGAAAAAAATTACAAATAAATTTCCCACAAATCATGCAAACTTGAGATGTCATTTTAAAAATAACAATTTCCTTTTCAAATTATTGAATGCTTTAAAATATAAAGACAAAAGGGACAAAATCGGAGCATATAAACCTTATATCTTCCATGTTTTTTTTCATTGAAAGTTCTTTTCAGTCTTTACTCTAGTATTAAACCATACTTTATCCTTTAGGGTCTTTGCATGTTGTTTCCTCCTCCATCATCATGCGTCCTCTCCATCACCGATGCCCTTGCAGCACATAAAGATGCTCTTGAAGGCGTTTCTGAAGGTTTTCATCTTGTATGCGTAGAGGAACGGGTTCACAGCCGAGTTAGCATGGGAGAGAATAATAGCCGTTAATAAAAGCGGTAGAGGAACGGGACAGGACGGACACAGCAGCAGGAAACAGTTTATAATATGAAGCGGAATCCAGCAGGAAGTAAAAAGGAAAAGGACTAAGAATAGCGAAGTTGCCATCTTCATCTCTTTCTTCATCTTCGCCGTTCCCTCCGTGTTTCCGGCACCTCCTCGTTCAGCAGCGATCCTTCTCATCTGACGCTTAACTGTGACGAAAATCTGAGCGTAAATGAGAAACATGACCACCAGTGGAGCCAAGACGCAGGCGAAGAAGTTGAAGTAGACCATATAGGTCATATCCACCACAAACACAAAGAAACAGTAGCCCGATTCAGGCGGAGGCTTATGCCAACCCATCAGCGGCACCAAGCCGATCAGAAAAGCCAACGTCCAAGTCACGCACAAAATCAGCACCGCGTTTCGGGGTGTCATGAGCCGATGGTATTGGAAAGGCATAAAAATGGCTACATAACGCTCTACTGCTACTGCCAGCAGGCTAAATATGGAGCTTTGGGTTAGCATGATTAGCACAGACAGCATTAGTAAACACAAATAGAGATTGTGCCTCGGGATGCCCAGGTCTGTCATAATGGCACAAGGGATTGCCAATGCGCCCACGCAGATATCTGCCACCGCTAGTGATACTAGGAAGTAGTTGGTGACTGTTTGGAGCTTCCTGTTTAGTCCCACTGCTACGCAGACTAGCAGGTTGCCAACAGTGGAGAGGAGCGCTATTATGAGTTCTGCTATCATGTATGGCAGGTTTATTGATTCTAGGATGTTCGGCGCTGCTGCTGTTGTTGTTGTTGTAGTTGGTGTGGTGGTTGTAACGGTGGTCTTCGTTGTGGTTTGGCTCAGTTTAGCTTGAGTAAGTGTTGACATGGTGGACAAGGCATTGGTGAACTGCGTAAAAGTGTTGTTTTCGTAGGACGTGGCATTTCTTAAAGTCGTGTTGATGTAGAGGAGAGTTGGCGAGAAGGTGAAGTTGGCAAAAGAGTCGTTCATTTTGACCTGTGGACACAAAACCAAAGCAAGGAAGAGAAATGGGAATTGAAAGTTAAGATATTGAGTTTTGCATTAACCTTATTTGTTTCCTTGTTTTTTTGCCTCTGCTTTTTTTATCCAGTGTTTTCTTTTTTTTTCTTTTTGGAAAATGAAGTTTGTATTGGTTTCCTCTTAATATAGCATAGAGTACCAAACTATCTGCATATCAATTCTTCACAGTTTAAAAAAATATACTGTTCAGAAAATTCATTCATTCATTTTCTTGTCGGCTTTGTGCCTTTATTAATCTGGGGCTGCCACAGCGGAATGAACCGTCAACTTATCCAACGTGTTTTTTTACACAGCAGATGCCCTTCCAGCTGCAACCCATCACTGGGAAACACCCATACACACTCATTCAGTTACATACCCTACAGCCAATTAAGCTTGCCCAATTCTCCTATAGCACATGTCTTTGGACTGTGGGGGAAACCGGAGCACCCGGTGGAAACCCACGCCAACACAAGGAGAACTCCACACAGAAATTGTTGAGAAAATTAGAAAAAATAATTAGGAGAACAGTAACAAATGCAAAAAGATACTACTAAACAACACAACAGGGTAGACACATTCATAGTTTAGGTCAAGAAATGAATTTCTCCCATACATCATCTAGGCATGGGCCGGTAAAAGATTCTGGCGGTATGATAACCTTGGTTAAAAACATCACAGTTTCACAGTATTTTCATTAGGGCTCTAAAATGTATTCTTTTTAAATGGTTTGGGTCTGGGTAAATAACAAAAAACTTCTTTCCCCTTTGAACACAACATATATTTTATTTTGAGAAATTAAACTGTTTTAGAACATTTAACATGTCAGAGTAAATATGTCAAATGTATCAGTGACTTCCATTAGTTTCAAAAACTAGATATCTTTGGATATCTTTTCTGCTGGAGATACTGCTGGAGTTGTCCTAAAAAGAAAAAAAATTAAATCATACATATAGCCTAGGAGCAAATTTTGGCGTTTTTTTAACCTTGACTTTTCCAAACCACAGTATACCTTGAAAATGGTAATCGTCCCATGCCAATATCAACTTCCTTTTGATTGCCGCGCGTTTTGGTTAACAATTTTTTCATGACACATTCGCAATCATGATTTACATTCATAATTTTAATGCTAGGGTATTGAATGTCCTTCCAAAACCAAAAAAGTGTTGGGGAAAGTTACTTTAGAAAGTAATGGATTACAATGAGATTCTCCCCAAAAAAGTAAACCTCTTTTCCTTTTCTTCAATGCACTCAAAATAATGAGAATTTTCCATCGCAGAAATATAATTCCATCTTCTTTTCTGTCTGCTCCCTCATTCTCTCATTGTGGTAGGATTCAACATGACTACATCCATTTTAATTCAGGAATATATATTTTAAAAGTGAATTAACTAAACTAAAAAGTAACTCCTGTTACATTTTTTTAAAGTAACTCGAATATTGTTACTTAATTTTTAATAGTGATGTGTTACTTTTTTTGTTAATTAGAAAATTTATATTATTACGTTACTTGCATTACTTGTAATGCGTTTCCCCCAACACTTCTCAGTATTATACGTGCTGCTATAGTTATACCAACAGTTATAAGAGAGAACTCAACATTCGAAAATGTTGAACCTCATTTTTGTCACCTAAATGGGTGCGAGAGGAAATAAAATCTCAGGCATCCACCTAAATTTCGTAACACATTCCCAATAAAGGTTGAATCATGTGGTGTTTTCCTCTGAAAAGTTATCCAGTGTTATTTCTCGAAAAGTTTTGGTTAGTGGTGCATATTCAGGTATTTTATAATATGGATAATAAACACAATGAACTCACAATGTATGCTATAAAGATAAAGTTTACCCAGAAATAAAAATGTACTCGTCTTCGAGTGGATCCATACCTTTATGAGATTTTTTCCTTTCTTTAATAAAAAAGAAAACATTTTGAGGAACGTTTGAAATATGTAACCATTGGCATCAATTGTAGGAAAATCAAACACTAGAAGTCAATGGTTACAGGTATCCAACATTCTTCAAAATATCTTTTTTTTTTTTTTTTTTTTTTTTCGTTTAACAGAAAGAAAGAAATGCATACAGGTTTGTGACAAGTGAAGGTGAATTTACAGTTTGGGTGAACTGTCTCTTTAACAGTGTTCTTTCATTGTTTTATTTCTGTTTATTTCCAGAGATAAAAATGTACTCAGCCTCAAGTGGATCCATACCTTTAGGAGTTTCATTTTTCTGTTGAACACGAAAGAAGATATTTTGAAGAATGTTTGAAACCTGTAACCATTGACATCCATTGTAGGAAAAACAAATACTATGGAAGTCAATGGTTACAAGTTACATTCTTCAATGTTTTAACAGAAAAACTATGCATAGATTTGACGGGTGAAGGTGAATTCACAGGTTTAAGTGAACTATCCCTTTAACAATGTTCTTTCATTGTTTTATTTCTATGTAAAAAAAAAAAAGATCATACATGCATAACAGCTTTAATACAGCATCTATATAGCAAAATATGAATTTGTTTACATTTTCATGTTAAGGTTTTAATAATTCTAAAAATTAATATTTACATTCATTACTACGGTAAATAGTGTCATGTAATCCATCAGAAATACTAATGTGCTGATTTGATGCTTGGCAAACATCCTCTTTTGATCTGTATTAAAACAGGCTGCATATCAGTTTTGTATTTGTGCATATATATATATATATTTATACATATATACATACATACACATACATACAGTTGAACGTGAGATGGTACGTAAAGTTTTACTAGTCAAGACTCTAGTACTCTAGTTCTAGTCAAGACTAGATTGATTGGGGTGATTTTGCTGGGAAGTGCACCTGCATATAATATACTAAACCAATTGAGCCAATCATGAGCGTTGATAAATGCAATAAAGCAAAGATACAAACTAAATAAACAGTATTTAATGTATTTCTTGAAGTGTAGCAGTATACAGTACAGAATGTATAATCAAATGTAAAATGACCCAGTACAGTCTTCATTGTATTTATACATAAATGCAGTTACAGTTTCTTAATGTTATAAACATTATAATTTTGTGTGCCTGAATGCTGGACATTGCAGATACTGTGATGTGATTATTGCGGATGCACACATTGCAATATCGATGCTGAAACGATATATTGTGCAGCTCTACTGTAATTAAACATTTATAAGCATAATTAAATACAGACATGCAATAAAATGAAAGTTTTAAAAGCATGATTCAATTATGAAATGTCTATTTTATAAGTAAATAGTGACGTACCTACCAAATCTCTGTTGTGTGGTGTTCACTTGTCGCTCGCTGTTGTTTGTTTGTTCTAGCAGTGCATCCTATTAGGAAAGATCTTGCACACATTAGCAAAGATGTTTCATCTACATTCATTTATTTTCTCTCTCCCCATGTCACTTTGCACCCATAACTGTGATCTGGGCTTTTATAAACCATCCGTTTCTAATGGGAGGAATGTTCTTGTTTTTGTTTTTCTCCACTATGGGTCGTCGATTCGACCTCTGGTGCCCATTATCGCCACCCAAATGGGTGTTAATTAGATTCTGGAGGGGAAATTGATGCAGGCGGAGATGAGATGTGCTTAAGTGTCTGTCATGAGCTGATTAATTAATGATGGGCGTTATGATGGCCACTGGATAGAGAAGCCTGTCCAGACATGACTGACTCGGTGGACTGGTAATCTGCTAATGAGGTCCACTGATAAATGAGCTGATGGGTTATAACACGACCACACGCTCTCTGTTGGGTTAGCTCAAATCCACAAGTTGGAAAAATTGACACTGACTATGTTTACACGGACATCAGTAATCAAGTTATTTGCCTTAAACTGAATAAGACAATAATATGTTGTGGTGTTTTAGATGAGTTGCTTTTTGAATGTTCCTTTCATGATCCCGTTTTATATGTTATAGCACATAATTCGATTAATGTCATTGAGTCACAAGGCTATCAACGTTTTCTCTGGAGTTGCATGTAATTTCGGGTGTTTCATTTTTGATTTGTCGACTTTAACTACAGTTCGGCACTTTTCACTTTCATTCAGCAACATTTCATGCATGCCCCCCATGACAACTGAGATATTTGATGCGAGTATGAACTGATGGAAGAGTGTTGGTTTAATGGAGTTTGATCCCGTGGGTCAAATCAAAGGTTTCAATGGGCCAACTTGGCCCGCAGGCCCTAGTTTGGGCATCTCTGCTTTAGACCTTACTTAAAACAATATTAGAAATGTTACGTGGATAATAAAGTAATTTTATACTAAGTTTATTTACAATTAAACAAAAGCAAGTTGTAATAGTTGTAGCAAACAGTAAAAACATTGAGTAAATGCTAAACTATACAATTTACTATTCTGCTGAAATGAATATAGCTGTTGACCCTTCAGCATAAGAAACTTTGAGTTTGTTTTGCACCGTGTTTAAGTAATGTCGTCATTTAGAAATGATGTATTGGTTGATGTGTTTTATGCTGAATTCTCTAATTTACTTATCTAATCTAGTAGTTTTTTTATGTCTGTCCTAGGAAGAGAAAAGGTGATGAAGTAGATGGAGCAGTCTCTAAAAAGCAGAAGAAAGAAGATGAAAAACTAGAGCAGAATCTGAAGGTATGAGTTTTGCTTCAGATTTGAATCTTTTTTGGTGGATAATTTTTGCTAAGTGCCAACCAAGTGAATCTTATATTTACTTTTCCAGTGGATGATTTTTATTTTCATGATGACACATTTGATTGCATTTTAATTTACTACTATTACTTGGTTATTACTGGACGAGACCTGTGAGTTTTCTGATAATTTGATGTGTCTGTATCATTCAGATGGTTTGCTTCCAGCGTTTTAATGCTACTGATATGTATTTGAGATAATATATTAGTCTGTTAATGCTTTTTGATCTATTCTAGGATCAAAGCCAGCTGATCTGGGGAATTAAGGACAAGCTGAAGAAGTTCTGCTCCGTCAACGACATGAAGGAACTGCTAATTGCTAACAGTCAGGAAGTTCCTTCTGGGGAGTCAAATGTAAGAATGCAACACAGAAAAACTATATAGACGAGGGTAATGCAATATATATTTTTAAAGATTTATTTTTGTGGGTAGGGTAGGGAAATGTCCTCGATCCGGGATTCAAACTCGGGACATGCTGCTGCACCATATGTCGGCGCGCTAACCACTAGGCTATTGTGTCTAGAAATGATTCAGAAATAATAAAATGACTCTTAAAATCACCAGTAGGTGGCAGCAAGTCCCTGTCTTAAGAAGATAGATCACCCAAATATAAAAATGGACTCGTTTTTTACTAGGGATTTTCTGATGCCCTTTTTCCCTTCCCTATACTGAATCTGCAACCTGAGCTCAGGGTATCAGCCAACAGCGAGTACTGAACCGCTACCTGATTGTGTATCTGTAGAAACAGTTGTGTATACTACTAGCCCTGTATAAATTGACAGAATTAATTTACCTTGTGCTTTATATTTATTCATTAATAAAACATGAACAATACATTCAGTGAATTAGAGTATTTTTATTATCTGACATTATCAGACATTCAACAGTTGTTATTTACTGTACTTTACTGTAACAAGTTCACAAATACTATAAACAAAGAAAAAATCAGGTTTTACTGTATAAAAATCAGTACAAAAAAATAAAGAAATGTAGAAAGTGAATGAGTAATATAGAAAAATAATCTTAATTCAGAAACATTAAAATAGTGTGACTAGGCATGGGCCGGTATAAGATTCTGACGGTAAGAAAACCTTGGATAAAAATATCACGGTTTCGCGGTATGACGGTATTGTTTACTGCTCTAAAATATATTCTTTTTAAATGTCTGGCTAAAAAAACAAAACCTTTTTCCCCCATGAACACAATATATTTTATTTTGAGAAACATTTAAAATATTTCAGGGCAGTAAACATGTCAGGCTGAATAATTCAAGTGAATCATTGACTTCTGCTGTCTTCGTTTGTTTCAAACACAGATATCTTTACAATTTACACCTAAAAAACTAATATAAAAAAGTAAATAAAAAATCGTACACGTATCTTATGAACGGTATAGCAGAAATTTTGGCGGTATGAAAACCTTGACTTTTTCCATACCATGGTATATCTTGAAAACGGTTATCGTCCCATGACTGCTCTAACTGTGGTTGTTGTGGCAACAACTTCTTGTGTTTGCCTTTTGAACAGCGAAGGAGAACTGACTCCTGGTTTGCAGTGTTATGCAAAGCTAGCAGGCATTTGTCTCATTTAAAAAGATGGTATCTGAACGGTTTATGGTTTCAAATACTGGCCAATACCAATGTCAGAACTTTTGTAGTATCAGTGAGTATTTCCGATATCGGTAGTAAAACCCTTGTTTTTACTCATCCTCAGATGTTTTAACTTTTGCTAGTTTCTTTTCTGTTAAACATAAGAAGGCATGTTGAAAACCATTGATGTCCATATATATATATATATATATATATATATATATATATATATATATATATATAACTTTCTTTAAATTTTTGTGTTCAACAGAAGATGACAAACTGGAGATTTGGAGTAGATTCGAGAGAGTTAATGACTATAGAATTAATGGTTTTGTTGGCGTGAACTATCACTTTAAATGAGTGAATCATTCAGTCAAAGTATTTGTTCAAAACACCTGATCCTTTATGAAGGGATAATTAAGTCCACTTGATTAGTAAAAAAAAACAAGTTTAATTCAGGAACAAAACATTACAGTGTTGCAGAGATGCACAGGTCCTGCTATGTCTTTGATTAGAATTATTTTACTACAATATGTTTTTTTTTTTTATTCAAGTGAGAGGCTGACTCCATAATATCAGCTTGCACAATTTTAAAACAAATATATTATCCTAATTGATGATAAATCATGCTGGTTTACTGATTTGTTCTTTTTAGTTGTCATTTGTGTAATGAAAAACGTGACTTTGTCTTTGACAGATTGTGGATCGACTATCAGACTGCATGGCATTCGGGTCCCTGAAGCCTTGTGAGACTTGCAAAGGGCAGCTTGTGTTTAAAAGTGATGCGTATTACTGTACTGGAGACATCTCTGCGTGGACTAAATGTGTATTCAAGACTCAGACGCCTGATCGCAAAGACTGGGTCACTCCTAAGGTCAGTAGACCTGTGTGTAATGTTAGTTTCAACACTTGTTGATAGTTCACTCAAAAATGTAAATTGATCACTATTTACTCTCCCTAAAGCGGCTCCAAAAGTTTCTCTCTTTTTTATGTTAATCATAAAAAAAACATTTAGAAGAATGTTAAAAACCTTATTTGGCTTCAAATGAAAGAGAACTCAAAGATGTTTGGAACTAGTGGAAAATGAATAAATGATGACAATCGTAAACTATTTCTTTACTTATCCTGATTCTAACATGCCCTATACGTCAGAAACTGTACTTTCTGTGTGTGTTAGATTATCTGTCTACTCTTAACGTGTGAAACCGAAACATGAAAGCTATAAGGGAGGAAAATTTTAGATCTCTGTAGACATGTATATGTTTGAGAAAATGTTTGTTTATAGTCATTCATTCATTTTCATTCAGCTTAGCCCCTGATTTCTAAGTGGTGGCCACAATGGAATGAACCGCCAACTTATCCAGCATATGTTTTACGCAGCGGATGCCCTTACAGCTGCAACCCAGTAGTGGAAACACCCACACACACTCATGCACTACAGACAATTTAGTTTATTCAATTGACCTATAGCACATGTGTTTGGACTGTGGAGGAAACCAGAGCACCCGGAGGAAGCCCATGCCAACATGGGGAAAACATGCAAACTCCAGACATAAATGTCAGCTGGCCCAGCCGGGACTGGAACCAGCGACCTTCTTGCTGTGAGGCAATAGTGCTAACCACTGAGCCACCAAGCCCCCTGTTTATATCAATAAAGGAAATACTTATATCTAAAACAGACTCACAACCAGGGCAAAATAAAATCTGCTGACATTTTTTTGCCATATCTGTGCAGAATTTTGTACAAAATCTGTGGATTTATGTGGAATAATTATAAATACCCGACACATAAAACAGAAAAAAAAATTATTTAAAGTTTTCGATGGGGCGCCACGGTGGCGCGTGAGTAGCACGTTCGCCTCACAGCAAGAAGGTCGCTGGTTCGATCCCCGGTTGGGGCAGGACCTGGTTGGGCCAGTTGGCATTTCTGTGTGGAGTTTGCATGTTCTCCCCG
>CAIGQQ010026964.1:1942751-1960251 GCA_903798035.1 Danio albolineatus | reverse complement strand
AAAAAATATTTAAAACATGAGTACATGTTAATTTTCTTTATCACAGGGGATACTCTGCAGATTTAGGCCCAATCCATTAAAATAGACTACATACATGTGCATATAGCGCTTAAATTATATTTGATCATTTCAAAATCTAAAGAAAAACACAATAGTCTGGTTTTTAGTTTCGTGAAATTATGATTGTTAAATATTACTGTAGAAAATAAAAAAACAGTAGACAGGTTGAATGAAAGTGCTGCCTACAGGCAGTGTTGCCAACTATTTTCAGTGAGAAGGTGCTAAGCTCTGCCTGAAAAGTCACTAAATTACGTCATACGTCAAATTGCATATAACTGACGTCATCATGTTTAACCGTTTCTGTTTGCACTACCCTTTAATGAAATTTATTGCTGTTTGAATACACTATATCAGTATAGATGTGTAGTGAATTTGCAGTAATCTCTCAGATGTATTAAACTTGTTAACTAATAATAGACCAAGTTCCAACACTGTCACTAAAATATCTCTGATTGTGAACAAGAAAAGAACGAACAGTCAAATTAAATTGTTAAATTGAAAACAAAGGAGAAGAAGATCAGTTTCACGGTACAAGGGCAATACCTCACACTCGTGGTGCTAAAACATTTGCCGTTGGCACACAGGGCTGATCTGCTTTCAGGCTGCAGGTGCTCTCAGGCTGGGGACGTGCCGACGGCATCAACTCCAGCTCATTGTGAGGAGTAGGAATGGAACAGTACGGACACATGAGAGACTGTAAAAATCTCCAACACAAAAATAGTGGCTAGTCGCTTTTTAAAAAAAATTGTTGCTAAGGGGGTCTGAAAAGTTGCTAAATATAGCGACTAAGTTGGCAACACTGCCTACAGGTGGTCCTAATCCGCTTGTTAAGTCGTTACATATGAAGTACTGTTTCCGGGTCCAAGCAGCTACTCATTTGAATTGATTGATTCATTCATTCATTATTCATTTATGACCCCTTTTTAGTCCTATCACACATTAAAGTGAATTTTATATCAAATCTTGGTGTACACAACATTCTCTGGACTTGCTGCATAACAGACACCAATATTTTATCAATTTATTAAAAATGAATTACTTTTCTGGCCATCAGATATTAGGCATGGATATATATGCATATTGATTGTGATTTTAGAATATAACACATCGCTACATACCTACATAAACATATACAGTATTATTACCATTTGTTGAGCCTCCCCATACAGCTTCATACGGCACTTGTCCCCTGAAGCCGCTTTGCATGACATCAGACTTAACAAGCCAATAGAAAAGCAGAAATGACAATAATAACTTTCTTTGCGATACTTCAAGGATATCATACAAATATTGTATGAATATGAGTAGTAATTCTCTAGCATGGCCTCATGGCATATTAAAGTCTTCTGCATGTGCACTTCTTGCTCAAAGTAGCAGGTCTTTCAGGTGTTTCTTGTCTGCTGTTCTTTGCGTACTGTGTGTTCAGACATACCTACATACTGTTTTTCACATGCTGTATAGGAAGCAAGTATTTTACAAATGTCAAGCAAATCCTCAAACAAGTCTCTTGCTCTAGAATACTCTAACAATGCTTTTTGCCTCACTCGAATTTTCAGTTTGAGATATCTTGAACTTTCTCAGAAGAGGATGTTAAAATTATTTATGCATGTTCACAGCAACTTTTTGTACATTCGTACTGCCTAGTTTGCATTGATTTTTCTTTGTAAACTTGCTTGAATACCTAAATTTACATTTGGTGTCAATCATAGGCCGGAATTGGCACATGGGGCTTGAGTTGTGCCTTAAAGGGATAGTTCACCCAAAAATGAAAAAATGTTCTATTACCAGTGTTGGGTAAGTTACTTAAAAAAAAAAATAAAAACGAATGAATTAATAATTACGTCAAAAAAATTGCATTTAGATTGCGTTTGAATTACTGTGTCTGAAAAGTAAATCAGTTACTCAATACGTTACTTGACTCAATACAGCTTTAATTCAATGCATAAATGCACTACATATGAATCTCACTGCCACATAGACGATAGAAATTAAACTCATCGATGACTTAAATCAGAGCCAAACAGGACGTTTTAGCTTCATTAATAAATGTAACACTTTAAGAATAATAAACATTACATCTATCAAAACAAAACATTTCAAAGCAATGACACAATATTTCATGTTTACCATACATTGACATTTCTGTTTCTCGGGCAAGTTCAATCTACTTGATCAATGAATTACTCTGCTTCTCTTACTGGATTGATCCATAACTGTTGAATTTATGTACTTATGTATTTAAACAAGTACATTATATAGGGTATCCACGTCGTCTTAAAATGTATTCAATTTTAAAAATTCAGTTTTACGCCTTAAAGCCTTAAATTCCCTGAAACATTGTCTTGTAGGTCGTAAATCATTTTTAAAAATGTCTTAATTTTTCTTTGTTTCCCAGTACTGGGTTGCGGCTGGAGGGCATCCCCTGCGTAAAACACATGCTGGAATAGTTGGCGGTTCATTCCGCTGTGGCAACTTCTGATAAATCCGTGACTAATTTGAAGGAAAATGAATGAATGAATGTAAAGCTACCCAATCGATCCAACACGCATCCAATCAACAACAAGACATCTCAATAAAACTTAGCCAAACTATATTCATAACTAGTTTTATAACAGTCTGTTGTGCATACATTTAGTTTTTAAAGTGCTTTCGTATACAGCTAGGGTGTGCTTGCTTTGACAGATTGTTTAAAAGTAATCTAATTACTGTAACTGGTTACTTTGTCATTTACTCACTCAAGTGGTTCTAAACTGATAAATTGATTTATTCTGTTTAACATAAGGTGTCACGGTGGCGCAGTGGGTAGCATGATCGCCTTACAGCATGAAGTTTCCTTGCTTCGAGCCCTGGCTCAGTCAGTTGGCATTTCTGTGTGGAGTTTGCATGTTCTCCCCGTGTTTGCATGGGTTTCTTCCGGGTTCTCCGGTTGCCCCTACAGTCCTAAGACATGCACTATAGGTGAATTGCATAAGCTAAATTGGTCGTAGTGTATGTGTGTGGATGCAAGGGTGTTTCCCAGTGTTGGGTTGTGGCTGGAAGGGCATCCACTGCATAAAACATATGGTGGATAAGTTGGCGGTTCATTCCACTGTGGCTACCCCTGATTAATAAAGGGACTAAGCCGAAAAGAAAATGAATAAATGAATGATTAACATAAAAGCAGATGTGGGGAAAATGTTGGGAAAATGCATAGTAGAAACACAGAATACGATGGAAGTCAATGGCTGTTTTTATTATTATTTTTTTTTATTATTATTTGTTTTTTCTTTATTCAGGATATCTTCCTTTCTGTTTGACTGGCGAAAGATAGATTTGGAGCAAGTGAAGGATGGCTAATAAAACCTTAAACCACAGTATTTGGGATTTTCTTCCAGTATTATATTAAATGTGAATGCTGCATTTGGAAAAAAAATGTAGTCATTTGATGCATCTATAATGCCAAATATGTTCTCACATGAATCAAAAGTTCTGCTTGTATTTTCCAATTAATGCATTTGAGCAATTTCATGCTAATCTAAACTTTGCCATGAAAAAAAGTTTTAACTAAAACAGCGAAACCCTTTCTAAGTCTTTGAGTAGGCTTGTATTTTGCAGTACTGTAAAAATACACAAATGTCTCTGGTAAATCAAATATAATAGTTTGAAAATATTGACAAAGTCACACAAGTGGAAATTTCACATCTGTCACATCCACTATGAACGGAGAGACGTCACATTCATTATGAAGCATTTCCCTCTTAAATGCAAAGATGTTAAATAGAGCCAACTCTTATACTTATGATTAGCATTTGTTGGAGTATGTTGTAGACTGTAAACTCACATACTTTTTTGGTCACATCCATAACGCATGTTTATTTTCCTCATTTAAAGAACAAAACGTTTACAGATTGGTATTTTTCTGATCCCATAACTCTGTGGTTAGTTGTTTAGGAAAATATTAACAGATGTTTCAGTATAATGTTAACAAATACTTTCTCTGTGAATTTATGTTTTAAGTTTTTACTTCAGATTTTTTTCCTAGCTTATGCATTTGTTGTTGTGCCTTGTCAAACCTCATTAATGTTCTGCTCTGTTCCTGTTGTCTCTCAGAGGAGATCGAGAAGATGAGTAAGAAGATGGAGGAGGTGAGAGACGCAGGTGTTCGCGTGGTGGCGGATGATTTCCTCACTGACATCAAGGAGTCCGGCAAGGCCCTTCAGGAGCTCATCTCTCTGCACGCCATCTCCCCCTGGGGTGCTGAAGTGAAGCTCGAGGCCCCGGCTACAGCCACAGCCTCCAAATCCACTGGAGCTCAGTCCTCAAAGAGCACCGGCAGAGTCAAAGAGGAGGAAGGTTAGACATTTCTACACATTTACATTTAAAGTGACTGATTCAAAGGGATAGTTCTCCCAGAAATGAACATTTACGCGCCCTTAAGTGGTTTCAGACTTTTGAGTTTCTTTATTCTGTCCTGAATACTAAATAATCTGTTTTGAAAAATATTATAAACCTGTAACCATTGACTTCCACAGCAGGAACAAGTTTTCAGCATCTTTTAAAGTAACATATTTTGTGTTCAACTGAAGAAACTCAAAGCTGTTTTGAAAAATCCTGAAAACCTGTAACCATTGACTTCCATAGTAGGAATAACAAATGCTAAGAAAGTCAGTGGTTACAGGTTTTCAGCATTTTTAAAAGTAACTTATTTTGTGTTCAACAGAAAACAGAAATTCAAAGCTGTTTTGAAAATTACTGAAAATCTGTAACCGTTGCCATCCACAGTAGGAAAAAACAAATACTGTAAAAGTCAATGGTTACAGGTTTTTGTTTTCTATAGAAGAAACTCAAAACAAGTTTGTGATTGTGAAATGTTAATTAAATGATGACAGAATTTTTAGCATCAGATATTGCATGAGGTTTTAATCATTTATTTAATTATGAATTATGAATTATAAATTATACTTTACAATACATTAGATCAATTAGATTTGCAGCACATTTTACTTTAATATCATGCTTCAATTGTGTGCAATATTTCAGAGTGGAAAAAAATATAACTTACTTTTTTCTATACATTAGAATTGGTCTTACTTTATTTTTTTTATGAGGTAAAAGTATTGACCATCATATGTTTTTGCAACGATTTGACATCCACGCAATTATGCAGTGTAACAACTGTTTACTTCATATTTATAACAAGAATTATTTGATGACATTAACCCTTTAAATACCCCACCAAGAAAAAAAAATTGGATTGCATTTCTTAACTCCTAATGTCGCTAGTTAACACACTCAATGCATTTTTTTCAACACATCCCATAATTTCTCAAATATCAGCCTCTACCAAATGGTAGAGATGTCGGTTTATGGTAGAAGTACCACAATCAGTACATATACTATGAAAAATCTGAAAATATGAAGTGTAAGAAATAAATATTCAAAATAAAACATGTTTGAACACTAAATCATCTTTATTTTTTGAAGTCTGCCATAAAATATTTCAGATTCTCATTTAACATGATGTTTTGTTTTGTTTTTGTTTTTTTACAGTAAAACCAAAATCAAGTGTAGTGGTGCAACAGGTTTATGTTTGTTTGATTTTCTTTGTAAACCAGCAATGCCGTGTGTGTAAACCATTATTTACAACAGTCATTATTTAAAATAGTAAAAAGATGATCAACCGTTTGGTAGTGTGACAGTCAAAGGGTTAAAATACTATTTGAGGATCACAGTCCAGCACCAAATTACTCATTAAATGTTAAATTCACTATCATTCACTGATTTCATCAAATGCACTATCCCTCAAACTACTGGGATTTACATAATTACAGATTTGACCCAAGTTTTTATTATTTAAAATCATATGTAATTCTTATGATGATAAGAATAATATAATCAATTGTTCTGTTATATGTTTTCAGTACAGAATACATCGGATTAAGTAGAATGTTTTTAAATAAATATAGTTATCATATTGAATGAAGATGAAACGTTTGAATTTGTTCACAAATTTTGACATTTTATTTCCACAAGCATGCTTAAGAAACAGTCCTGATTGTAAGTTATATATTGAATATTCACTATAAGTGTTGCCATGATATAGCCAATGCTGCTGATATGGCATTAAAACATAAATACATAAACTATACATTTTAGAAAAAGGTTTGTATGTTTTTTTTTTTTTATAATGGATTATTTTATCCTCTTGTTGAATAAAAATGCTGATTTCTGCCTCCTGCAGGTGGAAGCAAATCAAAGAAAATGAAGCTGACAGTGAAAGGAGGAGCTGCGGTAGATCCAGATTCAGGTAATTTACTTTATCCCCATGTCTCGTTCAGGCGACTCAGTATATCATATATGGACATGTACTGTTTATTCAGATCTCTAATCACGGTTTGATTGCTCAGGTCTGGAAAACTGTGCTCATGTTCTGGAACAGAATGGGAAGATTTACAGCGCCACACTGGGTCTCGTGGACATCGTCAGAGGGACAAACTCATACTACAAACTACAGCTGCTGGAGGATGACGTTCAAAAACGGTCAGCTATCTTAAGGATTTTGAACACAGCATTTTTCTTTAGTAATTTCAGACTTCATATGCGTTTCATAGACTTTAGTAAAGGCAAATGCCTGCTTTAAACCCTTGCGGATGTGCATGTTTCTTCATATTCTCTTAGAAAAGTGTTAAAATAGGGTATTAGGGAAGTATAATCAGGATAATCAATAAAAGCTTTTGGTGTTGTTACATCCTTTCTGTTACTTTTTAATAGTCAAGGAGGAACGAAAAGGAAAACATTAAGCAGGCTGTAATTATTGCTGCCATTTACAATAGATGAGGAACAACAAGACACAAAAGTGCTATTTAAGTGAACTTGTTTATTATAAACAAGCTGTGTATTTTTAAATGTTTAGGAAAAAATAAAGTTTCACACAAAAGTAGTTAGAAATAAGACAACGATTTCACACACATAAAAACCCAATTAACTAAGTTTAAAAGACATAAGGAGGACAAAGGGAAGGGACAGTGCCAAACAATAGAAAAGAATAAAACAAAAATCAACTAACCCATTAAACTCTTCCCCTAAAACTACAAAAATAAAACAAAAATTAAACCTTCAACTCCCGAGACGTCGTATCTTACCTACTCTCTCCTTCCAAAGCAAAACTTACAAGTGTGGCACAAATCCATAACCTAGTGTGTATAATTAAAAGAATGCTGCGTGTGCGCCATGCACATCACGTGACAGAGCTTACCTATCCTATCCTCTGTCTAGAATAATACCCAGATATGATGTTCACACTCCAGTTCTCAAGAGTTTGAAATAAATGTTTCAGTATTTACATGGCAAACAAAACACACCAACAAAACTAAATCAAACAATGATGGATTAAAGCAATAGGGAAAGAAACACACAGAAAACACAATGTCAAGCACAGCTCAAGTTCACACGAAATGCGGCCATCCAGAACAGATGCAGCGTTTTCCTTATATAGTATCCCACCATCCTGCAGCGCAACGATTGGGCTCTTCTCAATTACGTCATCGCACATCAGTCCGTGTCCCGAGTGATTAACAACATCCAACACAGCCAACCCGCGTATCCTATAAAAGCAAAAACGAAACCCAACTTCTCCAATCTATATAACGTCATTTACGTAACAGGTGTTTTGAATGTTCTTATTCAATTTATATATTATAAAAATTATATCATGACTTAATTTCAAGTTTTGAATATAGTAATATTAAATGAATAAAGTAGTTTAATATTACAAAAAAGTTATTATTATTATTTTTTTTTTATGAAAGCCATTGTTTTGTTATCGTCTCTGTGTCATTACTGCTTTGTCTGTTGTAAATATCTGTCTTATATATTTAGTTATTTATCTTAAAGTCTGAAAATGGATAAAGAGAATACGGGCATGCTTTACAATAAGGTTTTATTAGGTAATGTTTTTACTAACATGAATTATTACAAGCACCAGTACAGCATTTATTAGTCATTGTGCAACATATACAAATGCATTGTTACATTCAAATTGATGCACGTTAACATTAGTTAATGCACTGTGAGTTAACATGAAGTAATGACGAACAGCTGTATTTTCATTAACTTACATGAACAGATACTTTTAATAAAATGCATTTTTCATTGTTCATGTTAGTATATGCATTAACTAATACTACCTTATTGTAAAGTGTTACCGAAAATATTATTAATCATAGATCGTTGGTATTATTCTGTAGGGAGTGCGTCTGCATAAAACCTAATAAACAATCTATAAATACAATAAAGAAAAAAATACAATAGAAATATACTGTTTCCTGAGTCTAATAGTTAGAGATGCGTGGTTGGCGGTTACAGCCGCGGACTCCGTGGGTAAACCGCAGATCGGGCGGATGACGTGACGAAAAATAATATTTTAATTAAATTCGGGCGGGTGGCGGGCGGTTGTACCAAAAAATTGTAGAGTACAGTGCGTTTCATTTAGGCTATTTATTTATTTTTGTCCCTGTGCGCCGATCGGAGACGGAGTTCACTGCTGATATTCTGAGAGCTTTATAGGGTGCTTCTCATTTCTTATTTGTGCATTCTCGTTTCCTTTCCTTGCTTTCTTTCCTCGTGTCTTAGCTCCACCCCTCCGGGATGCGAGGGAAGGACGCAAGAAAAAGACTCGAGGACCGAGGAATCAAATTAAGTGAAAAGACACGTCCTCGTATCGTTTAGCGTCACTTCAAAGTGTCGTCAATTAATGCTGGATTTGGCTTGCACGTTTGGATTAACTACATGTCTACATTAAAGTCATTCTCTATTCTCTAATAATCAATAAAGAAACATTCATTTAATACTAAAAAGGAATAAGCCATTCAAATAAAGAGCCCAATCAGCAGATGGCGGGCGGGTGCGGTCTTAAAAATTGGTCAAAAATGTTGGTGTGGATGGATGGCGGACGGATGATGAGTTTTGTGATGCTGTTGCGGATGAAATAAAAGTCCATCCGCGCATCTCTACTAACAGTATTCAGGTACAGTAATCGAATGATAAAAATAATTCACTGAAATTTGTTGAAGTTACAAACCGTGCAGTTTTGAAGGCTTTTAAAGTCATCATACAGTCACAGGCCTCAAAATCACATGCAAATCATACCTTGCGAATGATCACAGTGCAGTCGATGCTGAAACGATATATTGTGCAGCTAGGGCTGGGCGATACGGCAGAACTGCAACCTCTCTAATTCTTTTCCATATTGAACAATATTTCGTCATAAGTTGTTAATGCTTCCAACTTTAAAGAGTATCATTTACTAATGCATTATTAAAACATTAATTCAGCTCAGTTGAGTTAACATGAACTAAAAATGACCAATGACAACCTTTTAGTTAACTAGAATTAGCAAAGATGAATAAATGCTGTAATGTTTTGTTTGTTGTTTGTCTGTTTGTAAAAACATTAAATAAAACTAACTATTACAACTCAAAACAAAGATGTAGTTGATGATCCGTTTAACTAGTTATTAAGATTGGGCCTTTTGTTTTAAACTCTTCTGTTGTCTTTTTAGGTACTGGGTGTTTAGATCATGGGGTCGAGTCGGGACCACCATTGGAGGAAACAAACTGGACAAGTTTTATGATAAGAACTCTGCTATGGACAATTTCTGTGGTGTGTATGAGGAAAAGACAGGGAATGCCTGGGCCTCCAGCAACTTCACAAAGTACCCCAATAAGTTTTACCCTCTGGAGATTGACTACGGACAGGTAAAAAGTTTAACAGCGTATAACTAGAGAACTGTTGCAGTAGTTATAATATTGTATTATACTAATAATCTAGTATAGTATTATACTAATATGATTTTCATTTTAAATGCATTGCTAGAAATGTGCATGCTGTACATATCTGTTGAATGTATGTATTAATAGGGTCTGTCAACGTGATTAAAAAGCTTTCAAAATTTATAATAATAGTAATAAAAACAAAAGCTAGTTACTTGATTAAAACTATAAAATGATTTACTGTTTTTATTACTTGAAGATGCATACAAAACACATGAATGTCTATTTATTTTAAATACTTTATAAGGACATATTTCTTATTTTTAGATAACTAAAACTATAAGTGAATCTCAACAGAAGAATTAAGCAATTAAAAAACAATAAAAACAACAATAGTTGCTCTGTGATACTAAATCAGAATCAGTTTTGTGAACTTAATATAGAAATCAGAAATGTAAACTTAATATAGATTTGAGAATGCAAAGGTATATCAACGACATGGAAAAGATCTCTCTTGATTTTTAATAGATATAGATTATACAATAATAGATTGATATAGATCATATGTTTTTAAAAAAACATGCGTTTTCATGTATTTCTAACACATTTGCATACTTTCAAAAACTGGTTCTACTTTTTTTAGAGATTATTTTGAAATATATTGATTATTATTGACCCAAATGCATTGTTCATTATCCTAAAACTGTTCTGTACATTTCCACACATTTACCCAGGATGAGGAGGCTGTGAAGAAGTTGACTGAAAGCGCAGGTGCCAAATCTCAGCTAGACAAACCTGTGCAAGACCTCATCCGACTGATCTTTGATGTGGAGAGCATGAAGAAAGCCATGGTGGAGTTTGAGGTTTGTTCACGTCCTTTTTCAATCAAAATTAGTCCTGTGGTCATAAGTGTGATTGTAACAGGATGTCTTTTTTTCACCCTATGTTTTTTCCATAGATTGACTTGCAGAAGATGCCTTTGGGAAAACTAAGCAAGCGGCAGATCCAGAGTGCTTATTCGCTTCTGAGCGAAGTCCAACAGGTTGGTTTTAGTGGTGTTAAAAGCGGAGTCTCCATATATATTCAGATGTGGGGGAAAACATAAGAGACTACCTGGAAATTCTCTGTTTCTCTGGATTTAATGGATTTATTAGGTATGAGTTTATGGTGAAATCATTATTTACGATTATGTACTCATTACGAACCGTGCCCGGATAGGTTTGACCCCCATTTCAGAGTAAATTTAAAGTGTTAGTGCTCCATATCATGCCTGGGCTCGTTTCGTGTTGGGTGGACCTGGCCCGGTTGGATGAGGTAGTCTGGAGCACAGTTCGGTTGGGGTTTGGCCCGGTAGGCTTATAGCATCAGTGCAAAGTGCATTTGAGCGTGAAGCTAAAGATGCAACATCCCTTTTAAAGGCTTATTTCATATGGATTTATTAATTATTCTTTTTAATGAATGCTGTCAAACTGTTTATTAAAGATGCAAACCCCTCACTGCACATCAGCTACAGCTTCAGCAAACCTCCTAAAACCTGCAGCACGATGATTTTTATGAACATTTTCGAGCATCAAAAGTGGTGGATCTGTTCAGCAAAAGATTTGACAGCGTGTCATCGCATCCTAAATGACTTAAAAATAATACAAAACAATATACTAAAGGGCGCCACGGTGGCGTAGTGAGTAGCATGTTCGCCTCACATCAAGAAGGTCGCCAGTTCGAGCCTCAACTGGGTCAGTTGGCATTTATGTGTGGAGTTTGCATGTTCTCCCCGTGGTTGCGTGGGTTTTCGTCCGGGTGCTCCGGTTTCCCCCACAAGTCCAAAGACATTCACTATAGGTGAATTGGGTAGGTTAAATTGTCTGTAGTGTATGAGTGTGAATGAGTGTGTATGGATGTTCCCCAGAGATGGGTTGCAGCTGGAAGGGCTTCCGCTGCGTAAGACAAATGCTGGATAAGTTGGCGGTTCATTCCGCTGTGGCGACCCCAGATTAATAAAGGGACTATGCCGAAAAGAATCTGAATGAAGAAATGAATGTATACACTAAAGCAATACCCATTGTAAAGAGCGAGAGCTTCTCTTTCTAACTGAACAGTTGCGTCATCGATGTCGAAAGCGTGCTCGGACTCGGAAGGTGAAAGTACAGTGTGAGTGTGGGGATAGTGGGGACAGTCGTGTACACCCTTAAGGTAAATAATTAATGAGTGCAGGTTAATCCACTGAAAAAAAAATTGTAATCTTGAATCAAGAAAACCCTAATAAGATGCTTCTGCTGTGGAGCAGCAGTCCTTCTCTGTGGATGTCAGTTTGCTGGATTTGGTGAAAAATGCTTAGTCGCTAGTTTGGTGTATGTTAAATATGAGAGGAGGAACGCAAAAATAAACTCTGCCCACTGCTCGATGTTCTGTTACATCACTATAACGAAATAAAACTTCCGGTCTAATAACTTTAACTTTAATAAATTTTTTAAAATACATTTTTTTTTTTTTAATTTAGAAAATTAGGATTATTTCACCAAACATCAATTTATTTTTATCTGAAGTTAAAACATTTGTGTTGTCTAAAGATAAATATAAACACATTTAAAAAGATTTTAAGTAAGAATAATAATAGGAAAAAAGCTCTTATTAAAATAATTCGAATAAATGCAACATTTTTATTTCACATTTGTAAATCAAAGGCCATTAGTAGCTCAAACAAAACTGAATAAATCAAAATTACATCTTAATTCAAATGTGTACCTGAATTGTAAATCCAGAGAAACTTTTCAAGTGATCTATTATTAATTTGTTTCATAGCTGTATGTCCAAAAAATGCTAGTTCATCAATCCATGCTTCAAAAAGATCTCCTTTATTTTTTATATCTTCCATTTTGCTCTTGATCTTCTGTAGGCTGTGGCAGATAGCTCCTCAGAATCAACGATCTTAGACCTGTCCAATCGCTTCTACACACTGATACCTCACGACTTCGGCATGAAGAAACCACCACTACTGAGTAACGTGGATTACATCCAGGTGAGGCTTGT
The DNA here is from genome assembly GCA_903798035.1 of Danio albolineatus. NCBI lineage: Eukaryota > Metazoa > Chordata > Actinopteri > Cypriniformes > Danionidae > Danio > Danio albolineatus. Next base: position 1,947,415 of record CAIGQQ010026964.1, on the reverse strand, counting down.
GCAACTGTCATAAAATGTCTCAACGAAGGCCTTATGGTGATGATTATGCACAGTGACCTTGAGTGCTTTAAAAGACGCCTTAAAATGTATTATTATTATTATGTAACCAAGGCTGTTTTATGTCCATAACAGCAAAAGGTGCAGATGCTGGACAACCTTTTGGACATCGAGGTGGCCTACAGCCTGCTTCGAGGAGGAGTGGAGAACAACGAAAAAGATCCCATTGACATCAACTATGAGAAACTCAAAACCAAAATTGAGGTAAAATGGCTTTGACTGCAAGAGCTGTAAAGTATCCTGTAAGATTACCACAGTAAAGTCACGCTGTAGTGATTGATGTTGATTTTGTTTGTTTGTTTGTTTGTTTGTAGGTGGTCGACCAGTCTTCTCATGAGGCTCAGCTTATCCTTCAATATGTGAAGAACACACATGCTGCTACTCACAACACCTACACACTGGAGGTTGAAGAGGTGAGATTAAACACTGACTATGTTTACATGGACATCAGTAATCTAAATATTTTGCATAAATCTGAATAAGACAATAACGTGATTAGGGTGTTTACATGTTGTTTGTGATTAGTTCATGTTAGTAAATGTATTAACTAATGAACCTTATTGTAAAGTGTTACCGTTTTGGTGTCCTCAAGTCCACTTTTTTTTAATCATAAGACCCTGATGTATCAATATAATCACATATAATATTTTGATATGTGTGCATTTATAGTACATTAATATGCCATAGCTATAAAAGAACCCACTTTTATATCAATCTGCTATGTCTTTGCATCATAGATCTTTAAGATCGAGAGGGAGGGCGAGTATCAGCGTTATCGCCCCTTCAAAGAGTTGCCTAACCGCCAGCTGCTGTGGCACGGCTCACGCACCACCAACTACGCTGGTATCATGTCTCAGGGTCTCCGCATCGCTCCTCCTGAGGCTCCAGTGGTGAGTTTTGTTCTGCTTCTCTCTTTCATTTGAAATATCAGGAAAGATGGACCCTTTTCATAAGTCTGCTATGACGTGTTAAATAGTCATCGGCATCTTAAATCCTTAAAAGCGTATTAACATGCATTTATGATTATCATCTGTGCCAAATTTAAAAAAACGAATTACTGCTTGTGCAAGGCTTTTGATATGTAGGACAGTAAATTTGGCGTTGTTCTCTCTGGCTGCCGTGATCAATCTCACAATATTTTTTTATTTATTTTTTTTTCCTTTTTCTGAAAGTCTTGATAACAATATTAAGGTGCATTCACACGAGGCTTCAGCGTCAACGCTTGACAGAGGGCGTGTCTGAAGTTGGGGCTGACGCGACCGTCATTGCAGCGTCAGCCAATGAAACTAGTCAACAATCGGCTACTGTCTGAGCTGGTGTATTTGCATACAGCGATCTGATTGGTTGACGCTTCCGTCGGCGCTTGAAAAGTTGAGAAAGTCCCAACTCCTGCAGAGAGCAGCGCCACTGAAGCAGTGCCGACGGATCCACAATGCAGTTCAGTAAAGCCTGACGTCACCCATTCAAAGTGAAAGGGAAGCGTTGACACTGACCTCCCGTGTGAAGGGGGCTTTATGGTGTTTTTCTTTGATTATCAGCAAATAGGATTGTAAAAAATATTTGTTGTACTCTCCCATTCACTGCGCTCTAAGTTTACCCAAATATGACGACTTCTGCCACTGAGAAACCAGGAAATGTGAAAAGGGGCCATTAATGAATCGCTGCATTAGAGCCATTTCTTTCTTGGGCTGCTTCTCAGTTGCAAGAATACAGAGAATGGACTTGCATTCTCGTACAGGCTGTTCTTGTCACGTTACCTCGGAAGAACGAACTCGGGAGACCACGAGAACACAGAATGTGTCCTCTGAGAAATGAGACGCTGTGTTCTCATGACCTCCACACATTTTTAACGGAAATTATTTAAACATTACAGCATTCATATAAACGATTTATGTTGTTTTTCCCCTTTTTAATATATATGACATGCACAAAAACCTTACAAATATACTTTGCACAAAAGATATAAAACAGATTTTTATATGAATTTAAGCAAATAAACACCCTGAATGTGTTTCACGGTCTCATTTAGGGAAACTCCTGAATCAAATAAGTTGTACCTCTGAACTTTAATAATAAATCTATATTAATGCTGCGCTTCCCACCTCCTTTATTCAGCTGCAATGACTTCTGGTACTTATAGAGCAAGTGCATTCGTCCTCTGTTCTTGCGGTCTTGAGTTTTAGAACTAAACTTTGATGATGATGTTACACGAGAACACAAGGACGCAAGATCCCTGAGGAACACATTGAGAAACAGTCACAAACAGATTTATGATGGAGTGTTGTTGTTGTTGTTGTTTTTTTGCTGTTCTCTCATGATATCTATCTATCTTATGATGTGATCTTTCATACAGACGGGTTACATGTTTGGCAAAGGTGTTTACTTTGCTGATATGGTGTCGAAGAGTGCCAACTACTGCCACACGTCTCAGGCTGATCCTGTAGGCCTCATTCTGTTAGGAGAAGTTGCACTGGGGAACATGTAAGGGATTTTATTGAAGTCATTTCTGTTCCAATTCATTTGTATTTCTGTGATGTCTTCATTCCAGTCTGTAGTATCACATGATCCCTTCAGAAATCACTCTAATATAATGTCATTTGCTCAGAAAATTTGCTTTTTCTTTAATATTTTTTTTCAAATTGATAGTTATATTATGTACATTACTCTTGTTATTGTGTTATTTTAGTGTTGTTTTAGTATTATTGAATTAAATGTATACAGTATATTACGCATGTATACACACACGTTTTAGATTTTGTTCTTTTTAGGACATCAAGCATAAGCCTCGTCTTTACTATAAAGCATTCTTATTTATTTTGCGTTTTTTCTTTTATTTGTATTTTAAGTTTTTATTTACTTAGTTTTTTTTAATTCATGAATATTCAGGAAGATGTTTGAGAAATAAAGTTTTATGGGTTTTTTTGTCACTGAAAATCTGATTGTGATTTTTCTTCTTCTTCTTCTTTCCTCTCATTCTAAAGGCATGAACTGAAGAAAGCCTCACACATTACAAAGTTACCAAAGGGTAAACACAGTGTAAAAGGTAAGACTATTCTTTATTTGGAAATATATAATGTTTTTAGCTATATTGTTGTGTTTGTAAATGCTGAAGCTCTTCTCTTGACTGAAATGTATTTTGCTGTTTAAAGGTTTGGGAAGAACAGCTCCGGACCCAAGAGCTACTGTATCTCTGAATGGAGTGGACGTTCCTCTGGGCAAAGGCATCAACACAAATATTGATGACACAAGTCTGCTCTACAACGAGTATCCTTTTGATTTCTGCATATTATTTTGCTTCCTTTCTGTCTGTCTTCAGTTGTGCACAAATGTACACTGCAGGTCAAACGTTTAGGACGTGTGTTTTTAGAAGAAGCCTAATCTGCTCACCAAAGTTGCATTTATTTGATCACAATTACGTTAAAACTGTAAAAGTTGTTAAATATTAAAATTTTCATGGATACCGTGATGCATTTTATCATTTTTTATGGTCTTTGTTGAAAAGGAGACTCAAAATAACAGGATTTATATGGTTCCATTCTAAACGTATTTACTTTTTTACACATTGAACGTGTCCTTGATGAATAAAGCAAACAGGAATTACCAGAGCTCATTACATTTCAAACTACTTTCTGCTTATTTTAAGTTTTAATATTTCATTATACAGGTTGTATTTTTGTTTTTGTTTTGTTGGTTTTTTTTTTCTTTGTTTGTTTTTTACATATGCAGCTTTGAGTGAGCAGAATAAGCTTCTACTAAAAACATAAAGGCCCAGTTTCACAAACAGGTAGATAAATTAGATAAATTAGGCTATTTAAGCCACATTAATAAAAACAGCCTAAGAAAAATACATCACTGGTGTGCACCTAGAGACAAAAAAATGACACTGACATATTTTAAGACAACTCATTGCAAGTTATTTTCAGTTGAGACAGCTCAAACATTCAATTTAATCCATGACTAGCCATAAACCTTGTTTGTGAAACCCGGGAAAATCTTTCAAATCCTTACTGAATGAACTAGTCCTGTATCTCTGTAGATGGTCCTGTAGATGTATTTAACCGTTTGACCACTGTGATTAGTCTTGGCACTTGTCATAAATCAGTGTTTTCAAACATTTAACGTTTATTGTAGGATAATTATATAATTATTATTTAGTATAAAATATTGTTATTATAAAATAATTCATTTTATGCAGACTTAATACTGAATAATATTAGATATGTTTTAAAGGTTATACTGTTAAAGTTTGCAATTTGTTTGAAAATGTCTATTTTAATGCACTTTTTGTTGTATTTACACAATTTTGACCACCAGATGTCGCTAGCATGTGCTGTTTAGAGTGATTCAAAGCAGTGAATCATTCTGCAAAACAAATGGTTCAGCTGTTTCAAAGCATTGAAGAGCTTCATTTCTCCTATCACTAGTTTGAACAACGCATTACATGTTCTTACCCATTTTTGAGAATCTGATTATCAGATATACACAATGTAGTTAGGACGTTTGTCAAAATATACAGAAAACAGAAAAAAAAGAAACAAAAAATGATACAAGTAGGACTAAGGTGTATCACATAAGAAACTTGACATTTTGCCATGGAAACCTAAAAA
>CAIGQQ010026964.1:1892087-1938789 GCA_903798035.1 Danio albolineatus | reverse complement strand
ATATTATATTATATTATATTATATTATATTATATTATATTATATTATGTTTGGTGAATATTCAAAATAAAATGTATGCTTCTTAACAGACCTAAAGAGTGGTGACTATACAGGTGATACATTTCAATAATTGTTAATACCAGGTGGAAACAGGGCCTGTAAATGTACTTGCTACACTTTATTGTTAGCAAATAGCATGTCTTAGCATTATTGATATAATATTTTATCTCAAATGTTTTTCTCTTCTTCTTTAGGCCTTTATTTGAAGGGGACAATGACTTCTGCCTTTGTTTGAAAGAGTCTTTTCCAAATCTAAAGACCAGAAAGTTAACCCGAGTTGAATGGGGAACGATCAGAAGGCTTATGGGCAAACCTCGAAGGTTAACCAACTTTTTAGTTTGATTACAATGATTGGGCATAAAGTACATTGGAAAAAGGTTAAATCCGCACACGGCTATACAGGGCTTATCACATCAAAAACTATGTTTTAATGCACATCTGAGGTAATACAGAAATGTAAAAAAAATGCAGGTGTGCAAAACATTTTCGAGACAATCTCTTCTTCAGTGCAAAGTTCATTGGTGCACACCCTTACCTCTAAATGCTGAAAAAGCGTGATGGACATCCTAGTATAAATATATATATATATATATATATGCAGGCATAAAAAAATGAAACACTCATGTCATTGAAACATATGCAAACATTATAAAATATGGCTGCAATGTTTGTTTCATGATCAAATATATTTCTTTCACAATTTACAGATCCTAAATTTGCATATATACTGTACATGCATGCATCACAAAACCAAGGGGGATTTCATTAAAGTACATATTATATCACTTACAATTACAATATCCATACAATATTATTAGTTTTATTAGATTTAAATGCTTTTTGTTTTAATGTTTTTATTTATCAGATGTTCCTCAGCGTTCTTTGCTGAAGAGCGAATGGCTCTGAAACAGAAGAGACAGAAGATGCGTCTCCTGCAGCAGAGAAAGATCACAGATATGTCTCTATGCAAAGACCTGCCAGATGAGATTCCCTTGCCATTGGTCATTGGCACAAAAGTTACAGGTGAGGCTGATTATACACTGACATCTGCCTTTATCTTACATGATCAGCAAATGAGAAACAGATGCTTTGAAAAAGACTATGGTTGTTTCTCAATTCCAAAAATGTAAGGAATGGACTTGTGTTCTCGTGGAGACTATTCTTGCCAAGTTTCCTGAAAGAACTCGGGAGATTGCGAGAACACAGAATGCGTCCTGTGAGAACTGAGATGCTGCGTACTTCATGACGGTCACATGACCTTCACACATTTCAACGGAAAATGATTTAAACATTACAGCATTTATACTTCGAATTATTGTTTTGTTTTGTTTTCAGTATATATAACATGCACAAAAACCTTATAAATATACTTTGCACAATACAAATAAAACATATTTTAATATGAATTTCAGCAAATAAACACCCTGAATGTGTTCATGCTTTTATTATAATTTTCTTGTTAATGTTTACTTTCACCCTCTCATTTAGGGAAACTTCTGAGACAATTAAGTTATATAATAATAGAAACTCCTTTATTTAGCCGCAATGACTTTTGGGACTTCTAGAGCGAGTTCTGCGCTCAATGCATGCTCGATATCAAGAACGCATCTGGGTACTTATACATACATTCTCCTCTCTTGCGGTCTTTAGAACTAAACTTTGGCGGTTGATGATGACGTTACTCAAAAACACAAGGATGCAAGAATGCATATTGAGAAACAGCCTATTTCTGTCTAAAAATCTTCAATTTTTAGAGCAGAAGAAGTTTAGAGTCATGTCATCTTGCTGAATGAAATCTCTTCAAGTCTAATGAAATGTCTCTTGTGTCTAATAAAAACAAAACATGCAATTTTTATTTTCCAAAACAAAGCTCGTCTTAGGGGTGTCCATGATGGCTTGTTTACTGGTCAGATTGATGCAGTGGATACCAGTGCAGCTACATATCGTGTGACCTTTGACAGAAATGGGCTTGGCACACACACTGTTCCCGACTACGAAGTTCTTGTAAGAAAATAGTTGTCAAGACACAAATATTACAATGGCATATGTCCATTATTTTCATGAAAACAATAACAATGTCATTTGAGCTTAATGGCTAACATCATCATGTGCTTTCTCCCCCAGAGTAATGAACCCCATGAGACGATGCCCATATCTGCTTTTGCTCAGAAACAGCGGCCACCTCGTTTCCAAAACTTCCTGACCCCTCCCCGTGGGTCATACACAGGCTCGACTCAGTCCATCTTAATGGTAATGTGAGACTGTCAAACTTTAAGTCAGTGCTGGTTAACTGGTGAAATTATCTTGCAACTCTGTCGAGAGAGGAATAAATAAGCTAAATGAAGGTATAAACAGTTTTGTAATGAGGTTCAGTATAAATTCAGGGTCTTTTTGCCAGTTGAGAACCACTGACACAAAACATTGATGTTCCTTAATCATTTTCTAAAAAAAATCTTTAATAAAGTTAATCACAGTCTCTCCTTGCTCTGTTCTCAGGATAACGACCCTCTGTTCAGTCAGTCCCCCTGGAGAAGTAAACTGACAGAAACCGACGGAGAGACTCTTGGTGGATTTCCTGTCAAGTTTCTTGTGCAAGTGGTGAGAATCACAGTCAGTGGTGTTCTTTGACTATTTTCCATTTATTTTACACAGAATTTTAACTTTTTGTTTTATTCTTCTAGACCCGCCTGTCCAAAATCCTCATGATTAAAAAAGAACACATAAAGCATTTAAAGGAGATGAACACAGAGGCGGAGAAACTGGTGAGATTCTTTTCTTCATTATGAAGGTTTGACATTTTATACACTAATTTTTTTTTACCCTGATTAGAGTTTGGGTGAATCCACTCCAGTTTCCAGGAATCATATCCAGATAGTGTATGTGATTTGACAGATTTTCAGAAATTTGTGTCTGATGGGCACAGATTTAAGCTTCAGGCTACATTTATGTGTAATGTAATGTGTGTATTTATGTAGCGCATTTATCATGTATGGCCATACACCCAAAGCACTTCACAATCATGAGGGGGGACTCTCCACACCACCATCAGTGTGCAGCATCCACCTGCATGATGTGACGGCAGCCACAGGACAACGGTGCCAGTGCGTTCACCACACATACTAGCTATTGGTGGTGTGGAGAGACAGTGATAGAGCCAATTTGGTGGATAGCCTTGATTGGTAAGGGCCGATGGAGGGAAGTTGGCCAGGACACCGGGGTTACACCCCTACTCTTTACGAGAAGTGCCATGGGATTTTTAATGACCACTGAGAGTCAGGACCTCAGTTTAACGTCTCATCCGAACGACTGCATCCACTGACAGTATAGTGTCCCCTTCACTTTACTGGGGCATTAGGACTCTCACAAACCACAGGTTGAGCGCCCTCTGCTGGCCCCACTAACACCACTTCCAACAACAGCAACCTAGCTTTCCCAAGTCAGCCCTGCTCAGCTTCAGTGAGTAACCGGTCTTGGGCTGCAGGGTGACATGGCTGTGATAACGATGTACCCCAAAAATGTTTACACGAGAACATTTCCAAAAAAATCACAACTCTCAGTTTTACAAATCGACAAACATGCTGTATTACATATGTCATCCCCAGTAGGCTATTTGGCACTGTCATCTTGTTAGTAAAAGGGAAGCGATGAAGTGACGATGGGGGCTTGGCGCTGGTCTGTATATGTAGAATTTGCTTTGTGTGTAAGATGCGTCTCCTCTTTTGCTTGTAATGCGTTAGCAAACACTTAAGATACAACAACACTACCACATTCTTCTCTGTTGTTGTGTGTTTCTTTGTGCTTGAATTTAATCTTCCACTCCCTAAATATACGTGTTTTTGGAAAACTTTGTGTGGACAGACCCTCAGACTATGGCACCTTTTACACATGGCATTTAGATGAGTTTTCATTAATCTAATCGCAAGTGGACGACACTAAAACTAAATTGTTTGAGTTTGTCTACTTCCAACCAACCTCCAATGGTGGTCAAAATCACATTCAGTCAGATTGTGTTTGTGGTGTAAGCACTGATGTGGTCAAATGCCATACAATAACCACAAAAGATCAGTCTGTTAATTAATCGCTGTGGTATGTGTTTACAAAAAAAGTGCATCAATTCAACTTATTCCTAATTCCAAAACACAGTCAAAATCATAGTTTCCATTCACTTCTTCTTCATTTACTTGCTTTCCCGCTCACTCATAATCTGGGTTTGCAATTCCAAAGCTACATTTTTACATTTTCTCTCTTTAATTTTGCCTTTATTTCATGACTTTTTTATTTTCTTGCATCTTTTTCCTGTGTCTTTACATCTCTAAGAATAATTTTTCCTCTATGAATTTATTAACTGAATATAATGTAGAATTATGTATACTTTATTTTAACTTCCATTTATATCCTTTTCATTTTCTTGCTTTCCTGCTGTTCCTTCAGTTGTGCATCATACTGAGTGCTCCTGAAAAAGTAATATACACTAAATAAGAAGAGTAAAGGTTGTACACCAAGTAACCTTTCCCCTCCACATTTGCTCTGCAGAAGTCTTACTCCATGCCGATCGGGCTGGATTTGCAGAAGAGATACGCCACTACAGTACTGGACCTGGAACAGCTCAATAAAGACCTCAACAAAGTCCTTCATGAAGTACAACAGTTTTGCTATGAGGTACGCAGGTTCCTTCTGCCCATTTACTGACCGAATCCTGTCCACGGGGTCTTAAAATGTCTTACATTTCAAAAAGTAAATTTTAGACCTTAAAGAGTCTTACATTCGCTGAAATGTTGTCTTGTACAGCAGATCTTAAATAATTGTAAACAGGTCTTAATTTTCCTGTCCATGTAAAGTTACTCAATCGGGTCAACACGCATCCAGTCACCAACAATCCATCTCAATAGAACTTGTAACAAAACTCTATCTATTACTCTATTCACCGTTTAGTCAGTTATGGTGCTTATGAAAATATTTGTTTAAAAGTTTTATTTGTGTTTGTAGTCTATATATGGTGAGAACACTGACCTGGACAGACGTGTGTGTCTGCATTTAGTTCATTATAGTTTTAAAAGATTTTAATTTTTTTAGATCATTTATGTTGAAAAATGTGGACACATACAGCTAGGGTTTGCTTGTTTTGACAATTTATTTATAATATGTGGCTAAGAAATAACTAATTGGGATATAATATCCTGTATAAGTCTGAAATTTGATTTATAATGGTCTTAAAGTCTTAAATATGACTTTGTAAAACCTGCAGAAGCCGTGTGTGTGTGTGTGTATGTAACTCACTGTCGTTGGATGGTTTTGTGTTCAGCTGGCCCCAGATCAGGGCATGCTGCCTGCAGATCAGCCCAGTGAACTGCGGAGACGCTGTGAAGAAGAGTCGCAGGACGTCCTGCGTCAGAATAACACATTAGCGAGTGGAGAGCCGCGCGTCCAGAACACTGAACTCACTCAACTCATCTCTCGCCTCACAGCGCTGCTCCTGCAGATCAGGGTAACACTTTCTGCTCTGGACAGCTGCACAACAATTCTACTTCTTTCTGTCTTACTTTATCTTTCTTTCTTTTTTTTTTATCTCTTTCTTTCTTTTCTTTTTTTCTGTTTCAAATATATTTATTTATTTAATGTTTTTCAAATTGAATCCACTTTATCGGCATTAGATACATATTGTGTATATATTGCCAAAGTGTACATAGCAGGGGGGAAATCAGTATAAATAGTATAATAGTAGTGATAACGATATTGATGAAAAAAATAATAACAACAATAATAATATATGATAAAATAGAAAGGAATATATACAGTATACTTAACACTAGGGCTGTGCAATTAATCGCAATCCCAAGAAATTTAAGCACATGCAATTTCTAAATCGTGAAGGCTGCAATTTGATCTATTAATTTATTTAGATTTTTGTTCACGTTCTTGTGCACATGATTTTATATGTTAACCAATCAGAGCTGACGCAGCACACCAGGCAATTACAGCTAAGCTGAGCGGGAGAAAGATGTTAACCAATCAGAGCTCACTCCACGCACGATGAAGTTGAGCGGGAGAAGCGAATAGGTGGTTTTGATTCACGTTAGTTTTTATTTATTGTTCTGACTGGAATTGAGGTTAGTTCATCTTTATTTTTTCATGTCTGTTTTTAGACAATTTATTACAGTTTTGTCCATCAAGCAGTGAGTACTGCTGTGTACAGTAAGTTTTTTAGCTAGAGTTAAGGTTAGTTCATCTTTATTTATTTTATGTTGTCTGTTTTAAGACAATTTTAATAGTTTTATTTATTAAACTTAATACTGTGTTATTTCATTGTGAAATGTTTTATTCTGCACTTCTTGTGCGCTGAATATCTACATTTATATTTCTCTAAAAGGTGATACAGATGTGTTCACTCTTTACCTCTTAGTTTGATGGCATTTCTATATGATGGGCTGCTAGATGCCCAGCGGGTGGGTGCTTCACCGAGTCAAGTTCTTCATTTTTCTGTTAAATTTGAACTTTTTTAGTTTTTGTCATCCCTCTCGCTCTGTCTTTCTTTTTCATTTTTTCGTCTTTCTGTTCCCTTTTGTATAATTTCTTTTTTTTCCTCTGTCTTCCTGTCTTTTTTTTCTTTCTTTAATTTATAAATCCACAATCGCATAAATGGCAAAAAATTCCCTTTTGCAGGTTAACATCTTTCAGGATATAAAATAACACTTGCAAATTTCTCTTTTCTTTTTTATTTTTGATTGCCATGATTCAGCTTGATGGTTAATAACAAAACCGCTCCGTTACGTTTATCAGCATTTCCCCATGTAATACACACTGAATCCTCATCCATTCTCTCTCATTATTTACTGCAGTGTTTGGCCGAAGGAGGAGACCTGAATTCATTTGAATTCAAATCACTCACAGATTCTCTGAATGACATTAAGAGTTCAATAGATGACTCCAACCTCAGGTAATACAGTCATTCTACTGTTTTCCAGCTTTCATTTAAATTTTTTTTGCAGATCCCATCCTCTTACACATTTACCAAAGTCAAATTTAAGCACTTTCTTGTTGATTTTTCAAACTTTACAACTCTAGCAACTTAGATACGTATTCAGATACGTCATCACGTTATGTCAGATTATAATCATTATTGTATTGTATAGTACAGTATTTGTATTCTAAGAAGAAAAATGAAATAGCATGTTTGCCTAAGCTCATAACTTATTATTATTTAGTGCATTCATGTAATTTACTTTCATCTTAAATGTCTTTTTTTTTAAATAAGATCTTGCTCAGAGTTTTCATCTCATGCGAAAGCAGAGGTTTATTTTAATTGTTATTTAATACAGTTTTTAAATGAATTATTATTAAGTATTTAATACAAATACAATCAGTTTAAAGCACTTTATTCAAAATCTAAGCACTTTCCAAACTTTGAAAACAGTAGATATAAAAATTCAACCATTTTCAAGCATTTCAAAGACCAGTACAAACCATTTAAAAGATCTGTCATGTGCTTTTAAAGGGATAGTTCACCCCAAAAACGACAATTCTGTCCTCATTTTCTCTTCCTCCACCTGTCTGAATTTTTTCTATTGGACACAAAGGAAGACGTACAATAGAATGTTAGAAGAAAAAAACACCCCTAGTATCTTTGATCCTATCATGGATGTCTGTCTTGACTTTTTCAGCATTGTTGTTTTGTGTTCATAATGATGTTCCCACAAGTATACCATCCTTTAAAGTTGTCCAATAATCTGTCTCCTACAGTTGTTTTCAGGATAACGTGGAGATCCATGTAGCACACATACAGAGTGGCCTGAGCCAGCTGGGAAACCTCCACGCTTTCTCTGCCAACAACACCAACAGAACGTGACTGAAATAAGCTTGCACATCTCCCAGAAATCCAGACAGCGACTCGCCTCTTCAGTTCCCCGCCTGTTCCTTTGTGTTCCTGTTTGACGTTACGAAAGGTCAGAATGTGCGTTCAGTATCTGTATATGCACAAGTGTTCAAATCCCATATTCGGACACCAAAGTGTCTTGAAATGAAAATGTTCAACTAGCTCGCAAAAAAAAGAAAGTTGAGTGAAGTTTGACGTCAGATGTTGCTCACACTCAAATCGCTGAAGTTTCCCCTTTTATTTTATTATTATCGCTGGTTTCCATACAGGGTGTTTTCTGAACAACACTTCTTATCGGTGTAGTTCATTTCATTGAAATCGTTTTACTTCCCTCTCTCTTTTTAAAGCGTTCGACTTTGAGTGTCCTGAGAAAAGAGGTCCCGTTCTGTCTGTTTTAATCTGTTCTGTTTTAAATATGTACATTGTAGATACCTGTACAGTTCACTCAAAATATATCAATAAATCAATCCTATATAGTGTAACGTGGACATTTTTTGACATGCCAGATTTTGGTATTTTTGCAAAGCAGCTGATTTGTTTATGCAGGACAGCTGTATCGACCCAGTCAGTCAGTAAAAGTACGAAGAAAGACAATAAAATCAACCCCACTGGTGTTTTTAAAATGCGTTTGTTTTATCTGGAGTTTTTTAACCTGTAAGTGCATGCGCAACACACAACGTTTGTAAATAAATGCATTATCTTCAGAAAGGCTCAGAGTCTGTATTTTGACGTTTTATAGTGATTCTCTTTTTTATTATGAATGTACAATGTCTCCAGCTTCAGAACTGTGCAATAATCACACGCAGCATAATATACAATAACATCTGAAATTTACAATAAATATCTGATTTTGTTGTTTTTAATCGTTAGATGCTCTTAAAAGCTTCAGATAAAAGTATTTGTGTTAGTTCACCCAATAATGAACATTTTATTATTTATTTCTCAACCTCATGTCATTGCAACCCCGTCTGAGACTGTTGTTCATCCTCAGAACACAAAGTAAGATATTTTAGATGAAATGCTGGAGCTCCCTCACGCTCTATAAATAGACAGCAATGGTCCAGAGATGTTCAAGGTCAAGAAATGAAACTAAATGTGACTTCAGTGGTTCAACTGTAATCATATGAAAACTTCTGAACAGTAAAATTGTTTTTTTTTTTTTTACTACACTGTTCGCCTGTTTTCCCACATTAGGTCAGGGTTGCCTGTTAACTATAGTCGTTATGATGCTTGTGTAGTAAACACACACACTGAACTGTGATGGGTGAGAAGACATTGGCAAACAAAAGTGTTCTTGGAGCTTCGTATTATGGCTGCTCGATACTGGGGAAAAAAAAAACTGACATCGTGATTTGATATTTTTCAACTATAATATATTAATATAGCGATGTAGAGTATAATTTTAACATATGTAATGAATAGGTCTATTTGGAAAGACTTCATTTTAAACACATTGGGAAGATTTTAAGGGAAGCATCTGCATAAAATATAAGAAACATTGATAAATACAGTAGTGCTACACTACTGTACAAATAAAATGCAGTGCTGAATGATTTTCTGGAAGTCTAGTAATATTCAGATGCACAAATTTAGCAATCAGATCTAAAATAACACTAGTTTTCCTCACAGATGTACAATTAATCATTCTGAAAGTGATCTAATTTATGCCTGAATACTTGAAACTGACCTTTAAAAAAATGCTTGCACAGTCACAGGCCCTAAAAACACACAGAAATAACTAATGTTTGGAGACTTTATGGTTAAACGCTGCTATAAAAAATCAAATGTAGCTATCAAACGTAGTTATAATCCCAGTTCAACATTGCAGATGTGACTATTGTTAATGCGGAAACAATATATTGTTCAGCCCTACTGATGATTACAGATGAACCACTGGAGTTGCACAGAATGTTGACAATATTTTTGGTTTCTTCTCTGTACTTTAAACATCTAATGACTGTTGCAGTCAATAAATCATAAGAGAGCTCTCTGATTTCATCTAAAGCTCTTCATGTGTGCTCTAAAGCTGAACAAAGGTCTCAGGTTTGGGACAGCATGAGGCTGTGTAATTATTATTAGTTTAGGATGAACTTACCATTTAACTTTTCTCAGACTAAATAAAGCCACTAAACCCAGACATGGCGTCTCTTTCCCAATCAGAGTCGGAATCGGAGAACTCGACGGCTTCGCTTGCTCTGATTGGAGAAAACGTAGCAAAAATCTCTGGTTGTGTCTTCGCTGGCATGTTTTGTACAGAACAGGCGATGTGTTTAGGGGATGATGAAGACATCATGAAGTTACTCTGCGATGGCAGAGGAGGAATGACCACCTTCATCTCCGGCCCGATGGTCTTGTTTGGAGGGAAGTTGTCATACTCCACCAAGAACTGCTTCATTGTAGATTTAGCGTGGTCTGCTAAATGTGTGAACTGTTCGTGTTCCTTTGAGTACTGCTGTGTGTAACTGCGCGGCACCACCACACTCAGGTGATCGGTTTTGATGGGGTTCTCTTGGGTTCTGCTGAACATGCATGGGATGGTGGTTGGGTCGTAAATGTCACCTTTAATGGTGCCGATTTTCTCCTCTGAATAGTTGGTGAGCGGCTGATGGAAGTTGTCTGCTGTAAATGTTGACGCTCTTTGTAAGTTCTCCAGGCCGGTGTGGTTCTGATGAGTGGTAAACTGGTGCATAAGGAGATTGTTGGGGGTCAGGACGTTTCCGCTGGTCTTATTTGCGATTGGAATTCCCACCTGGCGCCGAGACTTTGCCCTTCGGTTCTGGAACCAAACCTGAAGAGAACATGGAGGTGTTAATTTAGCAACGCAATGCCATTTGAATGAAACGTAACATTATTTGGACAAACAATTATACAAAGACAGCTGCAGAAATGATCAGAGATCAGAGATGATCATTTCTTCAGAGATTATCATTTCTTGTAGTAAAATGAAAAAGTTAAATGGTTTTGGAAAAATGTTTTTTTTTTTTTATGACAGTGGACCACTGTTTTTTTTCCACATCACAAGAAAGCTGAATGAATAAGCTTACCATTGACATATATCTTGTTAGGATTGAACAATATTTTGTTGAGCAAAAAAAACAACAACCAAGAATCTGAGGTTTTAAAAGAATCAAAATATTGAGAAATACCTTTAAAGCAGTCTAAATGACATGCTTAGCAATGCACATTTCTAATCAAACGCTGAGTTTTGACTTATAGACCCTTTTCACTGGTCCAGGTTTCTCAATAGCTGAAGTCGTCATATTTGGGTAAACTTGGAGCACAGTGAATGGGAGAGTACAACAAATCATTCTTTTACAATCCTATTTGCTGAAATAATCAAAGAAAAACTCCACGATGGTGTTATCAAGACTAAGACAAAAGGGGGAAAAAATATCATGAGGCTGATAACAGCAGCCAGAGGAGAGAACAACGTCAAATTTACTGTCCTGTCCATAGATGCTGTATTAGTAATGCCTTGCATAAGCAGTCTTTGGTTTTTTTGTAATTTGACGCGGAGATGACATGAGAAAAATAAATACATAATGTTCATACCTTTTTTTTTTTTAATTCAAATCTTTGAAGGTTTTTTTATGAACATTTTAAGATTATGATGACCGTTAAACATCATAATAGGCTTGTGGAAATGGTCCATTTACAGCAGAATATGTACTAAACATCTTGATGGAATATTATAATATTCTAATTAAAACAAAAATCATAATTTTGAAGTATTCATTCATTTTCTTTTTGGCTTAGTCCTTTTATTATTCTGGGGTAGCCACAGCGTAATGAACCGCCAACTTTTCCAGCATTTGTTTTACACAGCAGATGCCCTTCCTGCTGCAACCCATCTCTGGGAAACATCCATACACACGCATACACTACTGCCAATTTAGCCTACCCAATTTCACCTATAGCACGTCTTTGGACTTCCGGAGGAAACCCACACGACCACAGGGAGAACATGCAACTTTTAATTATTTCAGACTATTGTCAAAAATATATCTGTACAAGATCAAGAACAAATGTCAAGATTAAAAAAATTCATTATTATTAATAATCGCAAACAAATCAATGTTTCTGAAAGAAGTCTCCTGCTTTCAAAGACTGTTTATTTGGGTTTAAAACACAAGCCATAGATTCGTGAAATATTTCTTCAATTATGTACATTTTAAATATGAAGGGATTTTTCAAAGGTGTCATTCAAGTGTAGATTTTCATGTGATTATTTAACGTCATCAGATCATTAAAATACCAGGATTATTAATAAGGGTTATCATGATCAACGTTGAAAACATTTTCATATTTTGATGGAAACCTTGATGATGATCCTGAAGTTTTGAAAACTATCAAACCTGTGTCAATAAAGGGCAGCTTCTTTTTGTCACAACATGGTATGACAAAGTTTGAGTATACTCAAAACAACAAAAAAAACCCTTTCCTGGTCAATAAAATGTTCTCAAAGTAGCCTTTAAATTATGTTTCATTTATTCATTTTCCTTCAGCTCAGTCTCTTCATTCATCAGGGGTTGCCACAGTGGAATGAACCGCCAACTTATTCATCATATGTTTTACACAGCGGATGCCCTCTCAGCTGCAACCCAATACTGGGAAAAAACCTATACACACTACGGCCAACGTAGTTCATCCAATTTAGCTATAGCACGTCTTTGGACTTCTTTTGGATATTTGGTAAAAATCTTGTTCTGTAATATATTTTGTGAATTCTACTGTAAATATTTGAAAACTCTACGTTTGATAAGTGTTTTGCATTGCGAAGAGCTTCATTTGTAAAAACATAAAGGCGGTTTTCTCAAAATTCCACATTTTTGAACCCTCAGATATTGAAGAAGTTACATCGACGGGCTACACCAACAGCCTTTTGTAAACAGAAATCTCACCTGAATTCTGGATTCTGGCAAGCCGGTGAGTGCCTCAAGCTTCTCTCGTAAGTAAATATCAGGGTATTTGGTGTCCAGGTAAACTTTCTCCAGCACGTCGATCTGCTGCTGCGTGAAGTTTGTGCGTTTCCTGCGGTGTGTAAACAAACTGACGCTGTCCGCCCTGGAGGCTCCATTCAGGAACTTCATCCTGTCCTGAAGCGCATAATCTGAAGAGAAACGAGGAGAAAAGGCTTTAAATTAGACAACTAAATACATAGTTACTCTCAAATACAGCTGAAGATGTAGTTCACCCCAAAATGAAAATGTACTCACTATTTAGGCCTACTACTCTGCCTCAAGTGGTTTCAAATCTTAATGAGTTTCTTCTATTTAACACAAAGAAAGAAGACAAGTTGAAGGATGCTGAAAACTGTAACCATTGACTTATGTAGTACACTGTAAAACAAATATGTTGATTAACTGTTTCTGTATTTTGTGATTCACAAGTGTTTAAATATTATTTGCGGTTGTGAATTGCATTATGGGAGTTTCATCTCTGCTCTGTTGAATTTTGACGTTGAAAATTTAACTCTACCGCTTAAACTGACTTTGACATTTTAGTCATTTGAAATAACATGTATAAGAAACACATATATACATACATACATAAAATATAAATAAAAGAAATATAAAACAAAAGGAGTACTGGCAGTTTATCACAAGCTTTTTGTACCGTAACAGGCCTATACAACACCAAACCCAGACAATCACTTTAAACTATTCAAAATGTTCACAAGTCACTTTATTTTAACTTCAAGGTTAACAGTTGTTGGCAGGAAGATCAAGGTTGCAAACATGCACTGTAAAATAAATTGGGTTCCACAGTTAATGTGTTTTGACAGCATGAAGGAATCAAGTTAGCTTATTAATTATTTTACATTCAATTCACTTCAATGTGCAAAAACTAAAGTTGTCCCCCAAAAACTCAAGAATTGTGTGGTTCCAGCTCAATTTAAATAAGCAACTTTTTAGTGCAATGCACTTAAAAATAATAAATTAGATTAAAAAATATTAATGATAATCACAAAATACGAAAAACTTCTATTTTATAGATATTTGTAGTGTAGTCTAGAACAACAAATACTACATGGTTTTCTTCTTCTCAATGGTTACAGGTTAGCCTTCTTCAAACTATTCTCCCTTGTGTTAAAAAAATAAATTTAAACAAACAGGTTTAAAACAAACGAAGGGCGAGTAAATGACAGAATTTTCATTTTTGGGTGAACTTTCCCACGTAAACACTCACCTGTTGACTTTTCTACCATAATATACAACACCAACCCAGACAATACATCACTTTAATTTAAAAAATGTTCGTAAGTCACTTCTTTTTCCAAACTTTTTAAGGTTAACAGTTGTTGGCAGGAAGATCAAGGTCGCATACACTGTAAAAATGCTGGTTTCCACACAATCAATTTGTGTTGGGACAACATGAAGGAATTAAGTTGGCTTATTAGTTTTTGCACATTAAAGTAAATTGAACATAAACGATTAAGTTGTCCCCCCAAAACTCAAATTGTGTTGGTTTAGCTCATTTTCAATAAGCTTTCAACAGCAAAGGTGTTTTTTTCTTGGTGTAAGGCAATGCAAAAGTATAAATAAACGGCAATTAAAAGAAAAATGCATCTTAAAATACACTCAAAACAATTAAGGCTGCAAAGTTGTTGCAAACAATTTTATACCTCGAGTTTTAACAAACATTAAATTTAGTAATGTTCAACTTAATTTGTTTAAATTCAGCCGAAATAATTTGTATACAACCACTTAACACAAAGTAAATCCAAGGAATCATCTTTGAATATTTTTTTCAGAGTACGAAAAAGTCCTTATTTACGGATATTTGTATTGTAGCCTAAGGAAAACAAATGCTACGGTTTTTTTTTAACTCTTCTCAATGGTTACAGGTTTCCAGACTTCTTCAAAATATCCTCATTTGTGTTCAAAAGAAGAAACAAACAGGTTTAAAACAGACGAAGGGCGAGTAAACGACAGAATTCTCATTGTTGGGTGAATTTTCCCGCGCAAACACTCACCTGTTGTGTGCATGCTTGTCCTCCTCTCCAAATCCGCGTTTGGAAAAAGCTGGAACTGTTTTAAATGTCCATTCCCGAGGTTTCCATGCACGACTGCCATTGTGCTGCTGTCCTTCTGCTGGAGTTCAGCCTGAAATGAGCGTCTTTTCTTCGGCTGGGATTATATATATCTCGGGTCATCCGTCCTTCCGTCAAGGTGATCAAAGGCAGCGGCAGGTGTGAATTCTGGACACTCGAGGTCCATTTGCATCTGTAAGAGGTTCGTGTGCGAGTTTAATGGGATCTCCACCCGAATACACATAACTTGAAAAAACATGTACGTGTATTGTTGGCTTGAGATGTTCAGCTGACGGGTTCCTCAGATCAGTTCGCAGCCTTTGGCACTTCCTGCAGACTGGAGATGCTCACCTGCACAGAGCGGATAATGAGTCATGCTGGAGAAACAGTGATGTTTGTGGGTTATCTGCCTTTGAAATAATTTTTAAATATATATTAAATGCATTCTTAGAGGAAAAGATTCGTTCAAAAATAAATAAATTTGTACGACTTCCTATACGGCTATTGATGTGGTGTTAAAATGACGAATAGCTACATAAAATAATAATAATAATAAAAGCCAAATATATTAATTATTGACTATTTGAAATGTAAAATAAAAGTAGTATATGACATATTTTTGTACAATGATGTAGATAAATTGCTTGAAAAGAGCATTAACAATTTAATTATTATTTGTAAGATTATTAAAATTAATGTAATATTCTAACTGAATATATAAATTATACAAATAATAATGATTAAAACATAACATCTTATATTATTATGCGTTTTTAGTAACATTTAAAAAAGTTTGTATACTACTTCCAATTGGACTATTAATGTAATGTGTTGACAGCAACAACAAAAAATGTATTTAATTTTTTTTTAAATGTATAAATAAATGGCAATTTCATTATGCAATGATAGAAAAATTGCAAGAAAAAGAAAGCATTAACACATTTTTACATAAATTATTTGAAATAAAATGATCAATTAATATAATCAATTTTGCAAATATAATTAAAATGTATTAATATTATTGCACATTTTATTAGCATTTTAATAGATATAATAAAAAAAGAATAATAAATAATATTTAGATTTAATGTCAGGCCCGAGGTTAAATATTACAAAAAATCTGTAAATTAAAAAAAAAAAACATTTGATAAATTGCATTAATATTTATTTTCCTTTAACTAAGTCCCTTATTTATCAGGGATCACCTCAGCGGAATGAACCGCCAACTTATCCAACATGTTTTACACAGCAGATGCCCTTCCAGCTACATCCCAGTACTGTGAAACATCCATACACACTCGCATTCTTACACACATATACACACACACACTCTTACACTACAGACAATTTAGTTAATTCAATTCACCTATAGCGCATGTCTTTGGACTGTGGGGAAACTGGAGCACTCGGAAACCCACAGCAACACAGGGAGAACAAGCAAACTCCACAGCAACTGACCCAGCCGGGGCTCACACAGCCACCTTTTTGCTGTGAGGCCGCAGTGCTAACCACCGTGCCACCCTATTGGATTAAAATTTTCAACAACAAAAGTTTGTGGAAATGACTAAATTAATAATATAACAACATTCTAATATGTGCTATATATGTAATAATGTGCAAACACTGTGGTAAAATACTAAATTATCTAAACCTTTGCAGTAAATGGAAAAAGCGAAAAATAAAAAAAAGATGAATGATAGAAATTGCGTTTAAAGATGCAAAAAATGTTTAAAAAAGGGTGACAAAGCGGCTCAGTGGTTAGAAATGTCATCTCACAACATACAGATTGCTAGCTCAAGTCTCAGTTGGCATTTCTATGTGGAGTTTGCATGTTCTCCCCGTGTTGGTGTGGGTTTCCTCCGGGTGCTCCGGTTTCCCCCACAGTCCAAAGACATGCGCTATAGGGGAAATGAAGAAACTAAATTGGCCCTAGTGTATGTGTGTGTAGATGTTTCCCAGTACTGGGGTACAGCTGGAAGGGCATCCGCTGTGTAAAACATTTGCTGGATAAGTTGGTGGTTCATTCCGCTGTGGGACTAAACTGCAGCAAAATGAATGAAGTTTTTTAAAAGGGATGAAAATCAAATAAATGCAAAGACCGAGAACAATGATAAAATAACATTAAATATTTTGTGGCCTTTGAGAAATGGAAAACTTACAGGAGCACATTTAGTGTTGATTCACTGTAGAAAATCCAACTTACAAATCGTTAATTCAGTTTAAAATTGTAAGTTAGGTGGACATATCTTTGAGCTCAGAGTTGAATTTACTCATAAAAATGATTTAACTGCATGTTTGGAACTGTTTGTTCAATGAAAGTAAAAAATTTAGTTGAGGAGACTTTAAATTTAGATTTCTCCAAAATTGAGTTTATTAAGCTTCAGTGGTTGAAGTTTTGCCAAATTATTCTGTAAAGTATCCTTGACTTAAACCAGACTTTTTAGTCAACTTAAATGTATTTGGCACTACTTCAACCACTGAAGCTTAATAAACTCAACATTTCTTTGCAGCCGGTCGCTTTAAAATTAAGTTAACTCAACTTTTTATTCGTTACAGTGTTCTAACTGAATAAATCACTGCCTGAACACTGCATGTTTCATTTATTTAGTTTTTATATCTTTACAATTGATATTCTTGTGATTGAAAATCTGGGAAAAGGGTTCATAAAGGAAACTAAGGCCCCGTTTACACTAGTGCGTTTTAGTTTTAAAACGGCGTTTTAGAATGAAAACGATCCGCGTCCACACTAGCGTTACACCCAGCGTTTCTGAACAGATCTCAGTCCACAATACTCCACCAGAAATGTATATCACGTGACCATTCGCGCACTCAGGGCATGCGCGTTCAAGTATAAACAGGAAGCATGTGTCTCGCTCGGCATTTGGTTATTGTTAGTCAACAAACGCTGGTTGAACGATGAACGCGATGGTAAAGAAAGCAAGAGAGGTCTTTTCGAGGACAGACGACGAGGTCGAGTTGTTACTTAAAGTAACAAATGAATATAAAACATCCATGGCTATCGAAAATACACTGTTTACAGTGAAGGCTGGTCTGCTGTCTTCCGGTGGCGTTATAGTCATGTGCGCTTGACGAATAAGGGAAGGATACGCAATGACCCAAAAGCCCCAATCTCAGCAGCCATGCCTCCGTTTTCAGATGTCTCCGTTTTCCCACATCCACACTAAGATGGAGCAGCAGCGTTTTAGAAGGAAAA
Organism: Danio albolineatus; assembly: GCA_903798035.1. Taxonomy (NCBI): domain Eukaryota; kingdom Metazoa; phylum Chordata; class Actinopteri; order Cypriniformes; family Danionidae; genus Danio; species Danio albolineatus. The sequence continues at coordinate 1,920,613 of CAIGQQ010026964.1, read as the reverse complement.
TGGCCTCTCCAGCGTTTCCAAAACGCTCCGTTTTCAGAGCTCGAAAACTCTGGCGTAGTGTGGACGGATGGCGCAACCGTAGCAAAACGTATGCGTTTTAAAACAAAAACGCATTAGTGTAAACGGGGCCTTCATGAACAAATAAAACAATATATTTTTTTATTTAGAATTTAAAAAAATAAACACTCACTTGCTATTGGGGCGGCACAATGGCTCAGTGGTTAGCACTGTCACCTCACAGCAAGAGTCGTGTCCCGGCTGGGTCAGTCAGCAGTTCTGTGTGGAGTTTGCATGTTCTCCCCATGGTGGCATGGGTTTCCTCCGGGTGCTCCGGTTTCCTCCAGTCCAAACTCATGCGCTACAGATGAATTGAAGAAACTAAATTGGCCCAAGTGTATGAGAGTGTATAGATGTTTCCCAGTACTGGGCAGCAGCTGGAAGGGCATCCGCTGTCTAAAACATATGCTGGATAAGTCGGCGGTTCATTCCGCTGTGAATGACCTCTGATGAATAAAGGGAATAAGCCACAGCAAAATGAACAAATAAAAGACCTTTAGAATTAAAAATAAATAAACACTGACTTGCTATTGAGGCGACACGATAGCTCAGTGGTTAGCACTGTCACCTCACAGCAAGACGATCACTGAGTCAAGTCCTGGCTGGGTCAGTTGGCAGTTCTGTGTGGAGATTGCATGTTCTCCCTGTCTGCATGGGTTTCCTCTGGTTTCCTCCAGTCCAAAGACATGCGCTATAGGTGAACTGAATAAAGCAAAATTGGAAAAATATATGCAAGATAAGTTGGCGGTTTATTCCACTGTGGTGACCTCTGAAAGAGACTAAGCCGAAGGAAAATGAAGGACTTTCTATTTAAATATTTAAGGAAAAAGCTCAAATCTATTCCATATTTGAGCTGCACAGAAGCCTCCTTAAAGTCAGACTGTTTACTGACAAGCCATTTACTGTAGAAGCGGTTTATCATCTTTAATCTCCTTTGCCCTGTCCATTTGTTATTAATGTACAGTAAAACAACACGTGCCAGAAATCAGCTTCAGTGACCTGCTGACTGAATTTGAAAGCTCATCTCAGTGTTTCAGAAAGGTTTTCTTGATGCATCAGTGGATAAAATGACTTTATCATTACTGCCTAAAAAAGTGTTTAATGCACGGCCTCCTTTAATCCTCCATTGTCTGAGTTGACAAGCCTCCGCTAGATGAAGATGTTTAACTTTGATCAGATTGCGGGTCTGGATGATTAACTCACCTATTGAGTGATTTCAGCATCTGCAAACATCAAACATCAGGCGGCGTCTTTTGAAGGAGCTAATGATCAGCCATTAGCACAGTGCATCTCTGACAGACAACGCTTTCACACCTCCTAAAGACCGAGGATTAAACACACACATTCTGCAGCTCGTGTCACACTGCGCTTCACGTCGACTGTCTAGACATTAGTCTAAAGTTTTTCCTTCCCTCTTGCGCTTCGGAAAGTCTAAATAAACATGGAAACAAATGGGGACAGATAAAGAAATGAATACATTTATTTAAAAAGTCATCATCATTTCCAAGTGGAATTTATATTATTGAGAGTTCAATTTAGACAATGTATTAAATGAAAAAGCCTAACCCTAACCTTAACCCGATTAAGTAAAATAGCAGTAATTGGATTTAATAGTTGTTGGTTTTATAAATATAAATATATACTTCAAAGATAATAATATTTTTATATCAATAATGTGTTATGTTGTAAAATACTGATGAAACGGTGTAAATCTAGTAAATTTACCATTAGTAAAAAAAAATTATAAATATATCACTAAAATTTCGATATATTGTCATTTTTATTTAAATTGGGTAAAGAAATAAAACAAATGTTATACAAGTTTTTTTTTTTTTTTTGACGAAACGCCTTCAATCTCTGAAAATTATGAACTTTATCATGTGATAATTTATGAACTGTCATGGGATTTGTTTTATTAAACAGATGTGTATTAAATCCCTGCAGATCAAAAGAAGTTTTATTCATACACCGCTAAAAACACAAAATACACTAACAAGACTGATGCGAAATCAACATGCAACAAAGATAACACATTATTGATATAAACATATATATATTATATTAACAAATACTGATGAAACTATGTAAATCAAGTCAACTGACCATTAGTAAAATATCATGACAATTACAAATCACACAAAAGTTGATATACTATCATTTTTATTTAAATTGGGGAAAAATAAAACAAACATTATTAGAAAAAGCAACTAAAATTCATGTTTGAGTATTTTGTTGAAACCTCCAAAATCTTTAGAATTGATTAACTTCACCATGTGATCCTTTATGAACTGTCATGGGATTTGTTTTATTAAACAGATGTGTATTAAATCCCTGTATTAGATCTTAAGTTTTATTCATACACCGCTAAAAACAACACAAAATACACTAAGACTGATGCGAAATCAACATACAACAAAGATAATACATTATTGATATAAAAAAGATATATATTATATTAAATACTGATGAAACTATGTAAATCTAGTCAACTGACCATTTGTAAAATATCATGAAAATTACAAATCACACAAAAGTTGATATATTGTCATTTTTATTTAAATTGGGGAAAAATAAAACACATGAATTTTAAGTGCTTTTCTATTATAATGTTTTTGAGTATTTTGTTGAAACCTCTACAATCTTTAGAAATGATTAACTTCACCATGTGATCATTTATGAACTATCGTGGGATTGTTTGTTTGTTTGTTTTTTTAAACAAGTCTATTAAATCAGTGTCACATTTACGTTTGTATTTACACAATATAACCCAAACCACTGCAAAACATGAACACACTAACAAGATTGATGCGACATCAGCATGCATTTGCAAAAATCCTCATGAAATTATAACTCAAATATTACTCAAAGGCAGTCTGAGGATTCTGCGATGCTGGTATAATATTTACCCAATTTCAAAACTGCAATATGAAAAATAAATAAATCACTCACTATGTTCAGGGCCTTGACCTGTAATAAATCTGTCTCCTGACAAAATTAAGCTCTTCTGGACATTTGATTATTATTTTTCAAATATTTCTCACTTTCCCAATTGATATTTAAGAGAGATTTATTTTACAACACAATTTTAAAAAGTTTTAAAAACATACTCCTTTTGTTTTTGTCATGATGACAGTACATATTATTTCACTGGTTATTTTGCAAGATACTTAAAGTGCAATTTAAAGGCTCAACTAGGTTAATTAGGTTAACTAGGGAGGTTAGGATAATTAGGCAAGTCATTGGGCAACAGTGGTTTGTTCTGTAGACAATCGGAAAAAAAAAATCTTAAGGGAACTAATAATATTGACATTAAAATATTTTTAAAATATATAAAATAAAAAAACACTTTCTCCAGAAGAAAAATACACAACATGACTAATGTGAAAAATACCTGTTACTTAGGAAATCATTTTAGAAAGAATAAAAATTTCACAGGAGGGCTAAAACAGAAGTCAACATTTAAAGTGGATTCAAACCGAACAGAGTCTCAAACAATGTCAGGATATTAATCAATTTAAAAAGTTGTATAAAAATATACTATTAAAGGCATATAATGATGAAGGTGATTGAAAAAGGATAAAATCAGGAAGGTTTGATGACATTTAAATTAATGGCTATTTGCAGTACTAAGTTTTGATTTTTGACTTATTTATTTATTAATTTATTTTTATTTTTTGTTATAAACTGCAAATGTATAAATGGAATCAAACATGTAGTGTGTTGAAGATGCCAAAAGGATAAAATATGTCCAATGTAAAAAGAATAGATAAGTTAAAAAAAAAGAAAAGAAATAAGTTTAAGTAATATACGAATGATGTGTGTGGTAATGGGGTGGGAAAATAATAAGCTTGTTCTTCATCCTGCTCCATGTTCGACTATGTTTCGAAATGTATCTTTTGTTAAAGATATTTTATGTATGATATATTTTTGTTAGAAAATAAACTAAATCAAATCAAACCTTTCATCAAAGCTGTCGTAAAACTATTGAACACCCAAAAAATTTGTTTTTTTTTTATCTATTTTTGTTTCTGTAATTTCGCCCTCAAATAGTGTGTATATAATTGAGAACACACCTCACAGATCTTTTTTATTATCAAATGTCCATTTAATCATGTCATATTTGGAGAATTAAAGGGCTCTGGTCTGATATTACAATTGCATTATAATCAAAAAGTTTGTAATCTATAAAAATAAATAAATAATCAATTCTAGAGGATGTATGATGAACGGGTGGAAAAGAAAAAAGGAATATTTTGTTGGTTTGGAAAAAAATATCTCCACAGATTTATTATTTTAAATTCATTCATAAACATTTGAAGAAATTTAGCTACAAATCACTTGTTTCAATAAATATTTTCTATAGGATGATTTGTGCATATACATTAAATAAAAAATATATTGAATTTATTTAAGTTGTTTTGGTGACATGGTGGCTTAGTGGTTAGCAAGGTAGCTGGCTCGAATCCCAGCTTGGTCAGTTGGCATTTCTGTGTGGAGTTTGCATGTTCTCCCCGTGTTGGTTTCCTCCGGGTGCTCCGGTTTCCCCCTCAGACCAAACACATGCACTATAGGGGAATTGAATAAAAAATTGCCTGTAGTGTATGTGTGAATGAGTGTGTATGAGTGTTTCCCAGTACTGGGCTGCAGCTGGAAGGCCATCTGCTGTGTAAAACAAATACTGGATAAATTGGCGATTCATTCCGCTGTGGCGACCCCTGATTAATAAAGGGACTAAGCCAAAAGGAAAATGAATGAATGGTTTTGCAAAACCTAATTCCATTTTAAACATTTAATCTTTCTACTCCTCTGTGACCACTCTTATTTTAATGGGTGTAACTGTTTAATAAAACTACTTTGTTAAAATGCACCAAAATATATTGGCTCTATTCTCTGAGAAATGGACAAAAATATTCATCTTCAAAAGGGGGTGTAGTCATTTATGCAAAGCTCTGTATACAGTATATACGTAACCAATGGCCCAACAACAAACAAACTACAGCAGGTTTTTTGGATGTGATAAGAGAGCAGCAGTTCAATGTGAGTGCAGTGATTGCAGCAGATTGTTATCAGAGGTGTGTCTGCAACATTCAGCTCTGACTAATGACTTCCTTTTGTTGTCACTTCACATCCTCAGCTTTTATTCCCTCATAATGTCCCTTCATTCACCTCATGGTCAAGACTTTTAATCCGTCTCGTCACACTGAAGACGTACAGTGAACATTTGTTGAAGTAATTGATTATTTAAAATCGTGTGGTCAAGAAAACATTCACAATCACCCCTTTCACTACTCCTGGCATTTTAAATGAAAGAAATAATATATGTAATGTCATGTTCTATTAAGTGGAAAATAAAGAAGCTTTTTATTGATGTGTATATTTAGTTACAATAGCACAATCATTTGGCTGAGATACAAAAATGTGGAACGTCAGGGTTCACACTATTCTTCATCCCAGTTTGCTCTATTAATGCATACAATTGCACTCAATCTGCTCCGGCCATTATACTGTTGTTTGCACATAAGCCAACTGCACTAGGCACTTTTTGCATAATAAGCACAATTTAACTACTATACAGTGTTTACATTACAATCAGAATTTTATATTATTTACAATCAAATATATATATATATATATTAGGGCTGTCCAAAAATTAATCGTGATTAATCACATCCAAAGTAAAAGTTTAACATAATATTTGTGTGTGTACTGTGTATATTTATATTATGAATATATAAATACACAAATGCATATACTTGATAAAATGTTGGTTTATATTTAGATATCTAAAAAATATACGTGTATGACACAAATTTTACATTTGAATATGATGTAACTACTTTGATGTAACTTTTTTATATATAGTTTTGGTTTCTATGAATGTGTTTATCACATATACATAATAAATATATATAACACACACACATATTATGTCAAAACAAACTTTTATTTTGGATGTGATTAATCACGATTAATTTTTTGGACAGCCCTAATATATATATATATATATCATAGTTCTACTTCTGTCACTTCTGTGTATATATATGTGCATGTCGTGTATGATGTGTATGACTTCAATGTGAACGAGTTTCATTGTACAGGGAAACTTTTCCTTACTCTGCACATGACAAACAAATTTAATTTAAATTTAAATATTGAGAAAATCACTTTTAAAGTTGTCTAAATGAAGTGTTTATCGTTGCAGATTACCAAGCAAACATTGTTTTGATATATCTACAGTAGAAAACTTACGAAAGATCCAAATGAAACGATCTTTACTTAATACTCTAAAGCAGTGGTTCTCAAACTGTGGTACGTGCACCACTAGTGGTACACAAGCTTCCTTCTAGTGGTACGTGGAATATCATTGAATAATTAAAGTAAAAAAAAAATGAACACACTTTTAACCCTTTGACGCGTTTGATAACACTGATGTGATCAGTAAACTCATTTTAATAGGCTAAACCTTTTATTTAGTGGTTGACAATAATAAATATTCTTAACTAGAAGAATTAATCTGCCTTGTTTTTTGAACTGTGCAGTGCTGTATCTGCTTAATTAGGCCTACTATGCTACTTTACTTCAATACCGGCTATTATGGTGGTACTTGGAGGGACAATTTTTTTCTGAGGTCGTACTTGGTGAAAAAAGCTTGAGAACCACTGCTCTAAAGATTGTTGGCTAAGACAAATCGATCATTTTGACTGACAACGTATTGTTAGCTATTTTTCAAAATTATCCCAGCGCAACATAAGACTAAATATCACACAAATCTGTCTATCTATCTATCTATCTATCTATCTATCTATCTATCTATCTATCTATCTATCTATCTGTCTATCTATCTGTCTGTCTATCTGTCTGTCTATCTGTCTGTCTATCTGTCTGTCTATCTATCTATCAATTTCTGTTTAACGAAGAGAAGTTTTCAACAAACTTCTAAACAGTTTTAATAACTCATTTCTAATCACTGATTTATCTTTGCCGTGATGACGAAAAATATCTAGTAAAATATGATTTACTAAGACACTTGACAGCTTAAAGTGACATTGAAAGGCTTAAGTAGTTTAAATAACTAGGCAGGTTAGGGTAATTAGGAAAGTTGTTGTATAATGATGGTTTGTTCTGTAGACAGAAATAAAATAGCTTAAAGGGGCTAATCATTTTGACCTTCAAATTGTTTTAAAAATTGAAAACTGCTTTAATTCTAGCCGAAATACAACAAATGAGACTTTCTCCAGAAGAAAAACTATTATCAGACAGTCTGTGAACATTTCCTTGCTCTGTTAAACATCATTTGGGAAATTAAAAAAAAATATATATATAAATAAATAAAAAAATTCAGGGGGGGGGGGTGTATTCATAGCTAATACAACCTGTATATAATGTTCATAGTACATCCATCTGTAAATATCATCATAGTTTTCCTATAATTGCACTTCAGAACTTAATATATATATTAAAGGCTGCATTAGGTGGAATAGGAAGTAGAAGTGTCAGAAGTCTGGCACCCAAACCACACACCAGCAAAGAGAAGAGCAGAAGTGTGAAGCTTTTCACCCCCAACACACATGCCACACCAGCACACATACATCCAAACACATACTGTACAACAGCAACACTTGTATGAAACAAACACGTGTACTGTTGAACATCAACACACATAGAACACTGACACACATGCAAATGTTCTGTTGTTTAGGTGATTTGTGTACTGGACATCTCGTAATGTTCTCAATGTCTTTTAGTGGGTGTATCAGATGAGAGACCTAATGAAGCGTCGTGTCTTTGGATTGGATTTGCATAAACCTAACTTTTTCTTTATGTGAAGTTTTCAGCTCATCATCATTCAACATAAATCCACAGATATATAGAGATTTAAACTTCTGCTCAGCAAAATAATAATAAAAATGTACAGATTTAGTCTGGCTTATATATTTTGATGAACTGATTGACCACCTAACCATGGTGGGGGATCATTGTTCATATCCACTGTACATGTACATTTGTAATTGTTCATATCTATCTGCATACCTCTGATTATTAATAGCAACCTGTACATATATTCATCTACTGTAAACCTTTGTTCATAGCTAATAAAACCTGAATATAATGATCATAGTACATTCATCTGTAAATATAATAGTTTTCCTATAATTGCACTTTATAACGTATACCTAGGGCCAGACGGAATCTGCAGACATTTTTTGCTATTTCTGAGGAGTATTTTTCTAAAACTTATTTTAGGAACATCATAACAAAAAAGTTAATAGATAAAAGTAAAACCTTTTTTAACTTTTACAATGTGAATACAATTAGATCCCCTTTATTTGGTAAACAAAGCAAGTCTCTCGGATAAAATCTCTACTAGAAGACAGAAAATATGACTTTACAAACTGTATTTTAATAAACCATATGGATATTTTTATATTAGTCAGTATTATTACTGAAATTAATTTGAAAACTGAATAAATATAAATTTACACACATTTACACAAGTAAATTAACAATCAATGATGGGCTAAACATCTGAGGAAATCTGCAGAATTCTGCGTGCGCAGATTCCGCGTGGGCCAAATTATACCCTTATCCTGCACTCCTGGTTAGACCTAAATGGCTTTTTGTTGCCTTGTACATGTTTAATGACTATAAAAGTTAAATCCAAGCTAATCTATCTATCGGTATCTATACACACACACACACACACACACACATACATATATATATATATAAAATTTTATTTTTTTAAACCAGATGAACTTGCTTTAGGCTGAGCCAGATCTTTCACTAACTGCATTTTTCAATTTTTCCAAATTTTCATCATTAGTGTCCCGATTTATCAAGAAAATAATCATGTTTTGTCCTGAGTTCATTTTTTTCTGAAAATGTATTCATTGCTTGTGCAAAACTTTGAACAAAACTGCCACACAATCATATAAAGTATTTCCATACTAAATAATCTAGGGTTATTGATGGCATCTGTTCGATTTGACAGGGACGATGCACATTGCACATGAACACACATGGCTTGCTTTGGATTGGGACTCTTCAGTGTTTGAACCTTCAGCAGTAAAATTTAAACCACACTGAACTGAACTTCAACCCTGAAATCTGGACATCACTAGAACTTCTGTTAAGCTGCTTTGACACAATCTACATCGTAAAAGCTCTATAAAAAATAAACAGGAATTGAACAATACATGCACAATGTGCCAGAATTCACCAGAAGGGTTTTTTTTATATCTGGTAAAATTCATTAATTAATTCATTTTCTTTTCAGCTTAGTCCCTTTATTAATCAGGGGTCGCCACAGCGGAATGAACCACCAACTTATCCAGCATTTGTTTTACGCAGCGGATGCCCTTCCAGCCACAACCCATCACTGAGGAAAAATCCAAACACTCCCATTCACTAGACAATTTAACTCACCCAATTCACCTATAGCACACGTCTTTGTACTGGAAACCGGAGCACGCAGAGGAAACCCACACCAACACTGAGAGAACAAACTCCACACATATAAATGTAAGAATTATTTAATACTTCGGTATCACTTTACTTTGATGGTCCCTTTAACACATTTTGTTGAATTTAAGTTCCATTGCATCTACATGTCCACTAATTCACAATAGATTATAAGTAGACTAAGGTTGAAGTTGTTTAGTGTAAGTTGACACGTATGTGCAAAGTTTCTTACAGTCAGGTAAATGTCTGTTGAAGGAGCAGTAACAGCAGATATTAAGCAGACAGTCTACTAATACTCAAATGAGAAGTAATTGGCATTTAGTTGCTGTTTAGTCAATATGTGCAATAGTGACCATCTAAAAAGTTACCAACACTTCCACTCATAAGCTTGGGGTTGGTAGGATTTGTTTAATGTTTTTAGTTTTTAAACAATTTCTTAGACAAACAGCATTTTGTCAATGAACTTTAATTTATTTCATGTAATTTAATGATTACTTTTACTTAGGGTTTACATGAAATAAAAGTTCATTGAATAAATGATTTAATTAAAGATCTGAACTTTTGTTTCCTGGCATGGCTTTAATAAAACTCTTTAATATAGTGGTATGTTTATATTCAACACTTCTAGTACTCAGCAAATGGCTTGAAGGATTGCCATTGTGTGTCGTTAGTGCATTTTTATCACTCCATTCTCATCAAGTGCTGCTCCACCCAAACAAAATCACTGCTGCTTTTCAAAGACACACAATAGCACTAATCCACAAGCCAACATTCCTCAAAGACAACTTAGAAATGTACCTGTTCAGAGCAGGACTGTCTCTATTTGTATTTCTGTCTCCTTTGGCAAGCAGCATCTGAAAAAGCACAAAGATGTGAGCAGCCATTATTAGTCTTCAGGAGAAAACACAGCTAGAGGACAAGCAGTTACACAATACTGCATTTGTAGGTCAAATACTGCTCTTCTACACAGAAAATGGCTTTGACACTCATGCTTTATTCCAAATGCAATGAGATATTACTATAACAGGGTTTCATCAAGTCAAATTTAAGACCATTATAAGAGATGTTTGAGATTTACACAAGGCTAAATGCTTAGGACTTTTCTAATGGCCCAGTTGTTTAATAATAAAATACTAAAGGAAGATTAATCCATATCAGTAAATTGCATTGAGACAATGTCAGTGTCAGTCTGATTGGGAAGCTTTACATGAACCTTGAAAGCACCCAATTTAAAACGTTTACAACCAACACAATATTTCAGGAAATTTAAGACCCCAGAGATATGTTGTATAAACATTGCAAAACATTTGTAAATGTCTGAAAAGTCTAGCGTAAATGGACTGGTCACAAGTTTATCAAAACTATAGAAGGGTAAATACAGTTTATTCTTCCTTCTGTTGGTGTATTTTTTTTTTTATATTCAAGAATTGTTGTATCCAGTTCCTGAGCAAAATGACAGCACCAAAGTCAAATTTGTCTAGTCAAAGTTGGGAGGGGAAAAAGAAAAAAAAAAAAAAGAAAAAAAAAAAGTCACCAATTTGTTTAATTCAGTCTCTGGTTACTGTCACTAGCACTCATTAAGCTTAATTTGGTAAGTGGCACATATTTGATATGGAACAGAAAAAAGGATTTCAATTACCAATTTAAGTTAGAAAGTGATTGTAGATTTGCAAGCCTTAAATTAGTCCATTATACCAATAGGTTTAGATGTGTAATGTCTGTCCTTTACAATATAACATGGGTTTAGGTCAAGTGTTTACCCATTAAGATACAGGAAGGTCTAACATGTAGTCTCAATTTTTAGATTTCAACTTGAATATGGCAGGAGACTTTAACAGGGAATATGTACTTCTAAGTTGAGATCACTTCAGGTACACATGGGTTAACACATCCAAACTCTTTTTCCTGCTGGATCTACACTGACAAACTTGCATTAGTGGAGGGGAACCACTCACGGCCATATAGTAGGGATTACCAATCTTTGTCCTGGAGGTCCAGTGTCCCTGCAGGGTTTAGCTCCAACTTGTCCTTAAACACCTGCCTGGATGTTTCAAGTATACCTAGTAAGACCTTGATTAGCTTGTTCAGGTGTGCTCGATTAGGGTTGGAGCTAAAATCTGCAGGACACCGGACCTCCAGGAACAAGTTTGGTGATCCCTGCCATATAGGAACTCCTTACACTAAAATAAACTGCAGGACACCAAGATAAGACTTTAGCACTTTATTAAGATGAACCAAAAACTAAGAGCTCGAGAGGAGGATTTTTCCTGATGACAGCAGTGTTCTCTGGAACCGGTCATTAGCCACATCTCTGCGAACTGATCACAGGAACAGAAGGGAGACAAACTATTAAACTCCAAACTTGCATTGAACAGCTGCAATGAAGAGTACACTTCAAAATAAGGGTTAAGGCAGCAACAAGAGCATACCTTTGTGGTTTCTGGAGTTTAAAGGACTGGGAGAAGGGCACTGTCTCTGGCAGATTCCATCAGCCTGATTGACGTCACAGAGCACAGCATCACAATGTACAAAGATCTGGAGGAGACAAATAAAGGTCAGGTGAGACAGCCTGGAGCAGTCAACCACTTCAAGAGGAGCCATTTACCTGATCTTGGGAGACCACGCTGTCCTTCATAAAAGTGAACATTTTGATTTCAAAGTGCTTCACATGAGTCGGGTATTGAGCCATATCAGGAGTCACAGAGTGGAAATGGGTCCTACGAGTGTCGGCTAGATTCACACAACTGGAAAAAACAAGGGACTTCAATTGGAAACTTTAGAAGTTACAATAGATGACTCTTCATTAGACAAAAAAAAAAAAAAAAAAAAAAAAAAAAAAAAACACTGAGGTGGAGTTTAATAATAAAAATAAAACCCCCACACTCACCCATCTACAATTAGGTCCCATCTTGGAGTGGATTCACGGGCTCCATTCATAGTGGCCCAACAGTTCTCCAAGACTAGCTCAATCCGAGGGTCAGTGGACTGAAGCAGCATCACCTCAAAGAACAGAGGACTTCTTAAGTAACGTGCAACTGGGTAATCCTCCTCTGCATAGAAGTTACTATAAGAACCATCTGGGTGGAGAGTAAAGGGGATAGGGAGAGAACTTGTCAGGTTAATGGGTCGATGTTTCCATCCTAATATGCAAGTTGACTCTCACACAGATTACATGAAGAAATCCATCTAGTTAGCTTGGTTTGTCAGTCTTATTACTTTCTTGACACCAATTTAGAATTCCAACATACCCAGAGCAAGCCTCATCACAACATGTAGCTCCCCATAACCAGTCTCCACCATAGAGGCCCTAACCAGCGGCTGTGAGGCGAACGCAATCATCTGGGTATCATTTAGCGTGTAAAAGCAGGACACAGTCACTCTAACAAATGAGAGAGCATGTTAGGTCTCAATAAACAGCAGGCATGATACTGTTAACACTGAATCTCACCGATAATCTGGATCAGAAGGACTAGCTAGTACTTTGTTTGCTTGCTGGTAAACCTGTAGTCCATCACCCGAAGTGATTTCATTCTGATAAATCATGATGCCATCATTAAACTGAGGGAGACAGATGCAAAAAGGTTAGTCCAACTCAAGTTATTCATAATGTCTGAGTAAATGGCTAGGCACATCTTAACCACCAAGTTGGGCCAATGGAAGAGATTAGTGGGTTTGTTAATTCATTTAGTTGAGCCAAATTGGTCACTATTCATTTACACAAACTACTCAAAACTCTTCAAAAAAAAAAAAAAAAAAAAGATCCTTAACCAGGCCATGACCAGTCTTAACTCACAGGTGAGGTAGCCTGAAACCACCTGTAGAACTGATCTAACTTGAAACCAGCACAATATTAGTGTAAGTCAGCATCTTTAGGTAGCTGTAATTATACAAAGACAACTTACGGTTTACCAATGTTATTCAACATCAAGAAAAATCAGTGACTGCATGGTCACCTTATTGGAGGACTTCAGGGCAGGGGAGAATTTAAAAAGGTCTATTTACTGATTTTATGGTGATCTAAAGTCTTAATTTAGTTCATAAATTTAAGACAATAATACTAGAACCTCAGATATCCTGTGAAATATGAAAGAATGCCTCAATACCGTTCTTGTGGTTCCACAACTGTTTGCATCAAAAGAGAAGTAGGCAAATCGGTCATTGCTGAATTTAGGCCTGCATGAAGGATCTCTCAGTCTGAGGTTCTTGGGGACAAGCTGAGGTACTGATTCTACCTTCACTGCGAGGGCTGATATTGATCCGTTGCTGAAACACTCTTGAAGGAAAAGAATTGAAGCAAAATGTCATTTAAAAGTAAAATCTTATGTTGCTCTACTTCAAATACAGTTAAAAGCAATAACACACCAGTCATGGTCATAGGAAAATTGCAAGCCAGGGAGAAGTCACTTAAGCTTCTTTTACTAACAGGCTCCCACACCATCACATCAGCCCGTGCCCTTAAGGATGTGGAGTACATCAGCTGCAAAGAAACGCATTGATGCAACAACTACAAATAGGTTTAAATAGAATTAGAAGCTTCTTTTAAGCAAAGTCATACCTCAAATGCAACATCAAGAGACAGGAAAGGCACTGCCAAAGTCAAGTGAGTGCCATTGTCTCTTATGCCATACTCTGCTCTCAGTTCTTGATTGAGGTCACGTGTACCCAGCATGATGTTGTAGTCAACGCCCAGATTCCCATTTGAAATGGTGATGTAGAACTGCTCTTTATCACAGGATCCAGTCACAGTTGGGAGAACTGGATGGGGAAATGATTGGCAATTACTTCAGAATTCTCTACGTTAAGATTCAAAGGGTTTACATATAACACTTACCAATATCTCGAAGGGTTACTTGAACAGATGTAACATAGGAGAACGCAACATATTCAGGGACAATCATAAAACCATAGATGATCGGAAGAGTATAAACTGTAGCCAGCAGATCAGTTTGCTGCAAAATGAAGCAGTTCAGTGAGAAACTAACAGCCCCATCTATTAAAATTCAGTTAAACACTTACAGTTTTCACAACCAATGAGTCAGTGAAGGGGACACTAAATCGAAATGCTTTGGAGCCATTTTGGAAGAGCTGATCCTGTACATTGAAACCCCTTGCGTTGGCCTCGATCACAGTGAGGACGACCCCGGAGAAGGTGATGTTCACCAACTCAACGTCATGAAGGAAAGGACCCAAGATCACATCAAATATCCTCTCTTCCACCACAGTGACTACAAGAGGAAAAGAATTTAAAGCCAAGATAGAACTTCATACACTAGCAGATCAAATGCTATTAAATGATTGGACTTTCAAATAGTCAAGTATGCAGCAAGACAGTGTAGAAGTACTACAGGGGTTAATAGGAATGCACAATGTATAGTTTTAGCCATGCTCTCAATGTGCACATTAAGAGTTTAAAGACTAGTCAAGTCACAGATCATTAATTCAAGGTCTATACTTTTGCTGTGAAAACCATAAATCAGTTTACTTTGCTCTTGAGCCAAGCTCTCACCCATCTACAAAAATCCCAGTTAGTCAATCTAATTAAACTTAACCCTTATGTAACCAATTAAGGTCATTTGGGTTATTCCAAATTTTATGTAATCTTACATTGTCAGATTTCCCAAAATATTGTGCAGCCCTGCTTGTAAATGTCAAGGAGTCCACAACTCACGGTCAACAAACTGGAGTAGTCTAGGCATAAGAGGGGTCTTAACAGGGAAGAGGACCCTGTATCTAGTTGAATCCATGCCTCCCTCACTCCACAGCAACTCCAACATTGGCTCGATGACATATCTGGTGTGGTACAGGTTATCCACAACACCGCTCTACACAAAGATAATTACCTTAGGCTCAAGTTTATAACATTTATAAAAAATTAAAAAAAAATTAAGTCACTAAAGAAAAGACCTTGCTGTAGCCATCTGGTCCACCGATTGGCATTTTTATTACAACAAAATCGTCATTTCTCGTTAAGATGTAGCCTCTAGCAGCCATGTGCGCAGAATCAATCACTCTTCCATCTATTCCCATAAACATCTCATGGATTATGGTCTCAGAAGTACTCATTAAGGGATTTTTCCAGGGGTAAGACCAGGTGATCATTTCATCAGTGAAGGAAAGCCCACCTGCATAAGAAACAAGTTTAGCCTTGTTAGAGCCAGAACGTTAGAGTTCAACAGTTGACTAACATTCAAAGTACTATAGTTTGTTAATTGCAACTCAGTTGTTTTGATGTTGCACTCCTGACAAATTAGTCAGTAAGAGTTCTTTTATTAAATTAAAAATAAAAAAATAAAAAATAAACACCAATGACATTCACCTGTTCTAAAGAGTTGACAGTTGTAGTAGGTCCCATCCAAGTCACAGATAAATGTCATTTCAGTGAATAATATATTTTAGTACTTTAAAAGAATTTAGGTTTAGTGACCCCAAATCTGATACAAATAGTTTTTTTAAACAAAAGCACACCTACCAATTGGACATGCAGCAACAGTATCCAACATAGTAACCGACCACTGTTTCTTGAAGTAGGTGGTCACCTTGATGATCTTCATCGGCACACCATTCACCTGTTACAGCAGTTACAATGTTAGCTAAAGAAATACCAAAACTAGCTGTAGGAGTCCAGTACTTACATTCTCCACATAGGTCTCTGGCATATCATAACCAGTACGGATGGCCAATCGAGACTTGGTTGTTGTTATTCCATGTCCTGCATTAAGGGCATCCTCCAAAACCATGGCTTTTTGTTCAGGTGTGAAAAACACCATCCTCCAGATGTTGTATTTGGATGTAATGGCCTGGGAGGCAGGAAGTGGAAATAAGCAAACAAATGCATCAAGTCAACTCATAATAAAAGCCATTTAGACCTTTATACCTCAGAAACCGTGCCAGCCCATTGATTAGGTGCATGTGCTCTGGCCAGTTTAGGCTTCTGTCTACGTAAAGCTGTAATCTCCCCTGGCATTCGATTAACAGAAACCTAGAGGAATCAGGTTATGGAAAAGAAATGCATTCATCTCTGAACATCCAAAAAGGTCAACTTTCATCATGTCAGTGGCAAACTAGCAAGGCTTTACCTCCATATAATTGCGCTCACAAAGGATTTCCCGAGAGGCCCATCGGTTGTAGGTACAGGACTTCACCACTGGATAGACATCATGCTCCATACTATTAAGACCACGTACCCGGACACGCATGTCAACATCCATGACTGTATCATCCTAATGAGAGATGAAGTACAGAGTTAACAGGTAAGGCAGGATAACTCCGTTTGTGAAGTCAAAGAGCCAGTTACCTCGTCGCCTGCAAAACAGTTAAGAATAGACGCAAACACTCTGTGGTTACCCCAAGGATCAGAGTCTACACTGAAGCCACATTTAGCAGCCAGGGCTGGAGTTAAAGGTTGAATTTTGGTTCCATCTGAAGGGGAGCAGGGGGAAAAAGGGGTTAAGAGGAAGTAAAATAACTTCACTTCCAGAAACTGCATTAAAAAGACACTTACTGACAACATCAATCTCAACCTGGTTTCCAAATGCTATAGATTTGTCTATAGTTAGCTTCATATAACTTCCTAGACATTCAGTCTCCAGGCCTGTTCCTAGGGGAAAAGAAAAGCAGAGCTAGACATTAGACCTGTCACAATAATCAATATATCGACTTATCGCACAATACATGGACATGACCTCAATGATTTCTGGTGATGCAATATATCGCCCATACGTAAAAACCAACTCTTGTAACATTTTAGCTGATTGCACAACCTCTCTCTCTATTGGAGGTGTCAGTATGGTTAAAAATAAATGAATAAATTAAAAAAAATAAAATAAAAAAAACTGTAGTATTTACCATAAACGACTGAAGTATATTTTGATGAGGGTGCCTGACAACAGAGAATAGATCTGGTAGCAGATATCACAGCCTCTGTTACTCTTTACCTTGCATTTTTATTAACGTTTATTATTATTATTATTTATTTGTTTAGGATACGCGTTTTCACATTCTGATTTCAATGTCTAATTATTAAATTGACTCTTATTAAATGAAATATTCTTTAGAATAAAATATGATAGTCATTCTGGCATTATAGCGGCTTAAAATGGTCCCAAAATGACAATAATATAGTTTATCGCGATATATTTATTTTGGTGCAATATATCGTACAACAAAAAACAAATATCGTGACAGGCATACTAGACATAAGAAAAAAACCAATATGTACACATAGGAATACACAGAAACCTACTTTGGTTAAAATTCTGTGCTGCCACGAAATCAAAAGTCTTCAGTTGTTGTTCACCGAAGTTCTTTTGGGGCAAAACCACAACCATCAACAGCCATAAAGTACTGAAAGGAAGAAGAAATACTAATGAAGAGCTTGCAAGATCAACAACATTCCATAAACGCAGAACATAACTCACCAAATCCCAAGAAGCCATGACATCCTTGCTCGAGTAACAGGCCCTTCTGTTTCCAGGTGGTGAAATGTTACAGAAACCACCACAATTTAAACCCTTCAAGCTACAACAGCTCAAAGCAGTGTATGAAACGCTGTCTGAATGGAAAGGTATTAAAGAAATCTGCTCTTGTGCACAGCTGATAGCAATCAGCAATTAAACACCAGGTGTCGCGAGTTAATAATTATGTGCAGCACTTAGAGGGAGAATTACTGAAGATCACTGAATCACACGTATATTTCTGAAAGCAACAGAAACAATTTCAACTTTCAAGATGGTTTTAAATAAATACCACACTCCCTGAAATTATTCATTTTCCTTAGTTTTATTTGCAATTATCTACAAAACATAATTGAATAGTCTTACTCTTATTTAATTCGGACAAGCTACATACAGGTTCTCTGAAATTCATCAATTTATTTTAATGCTTGAATACAAACCACATAAATACAAGCAAATACACTTTAATATAATGTGTTTATTAAAAAATACACAGATTTATTGCACCACTAGTGATTTAAAGTGATTTAAAGGTATTTTATGAAAGTAACACTAATGATGGAAATATTTTCATGGATTTTAGCTGTTTTACAAAAAAACAAAAACAGGTTATTGGGGGCCTGAAAAATGTAACTTTTTTACATTTAAAAAGGCAAGTCTTGAAAAACAATACTATTGTGTAAAAAAATACTATAATAAATTCCTGAAAATGCTGACATCATCTTCATTAATTCTGTCTGTGTACCACTTTACAATCTCAAGCTTCATAAGCTTTTTTTTGTACAGCTAAATAATGTCACTGGACATCATATTTTCTGAAATTAAGTTTTAGGTGGAACGGTATACCTCACAAAGTACTTAATTATAAAAAAAAGAAAAAGAAAATAACATAAAAAGAAAATAATGGCAGATATCAGGATTGTGTTGTTTGTAAAAGTTATGTCTTAATGATCATTCATTCATTCATTTTCTTTTCGGCTTAGTCCCTTTATTAATCTGGGGTCGCCACAGCGGAATGAACCGGCAACTTATCCAGCATTTGTTTTACGCAGCGCATGCCATTGCAGCCGCAACCCATCTCTGGGAAACATCCATACATTCTCATTCACACACATACACTACAGACAATTTGGCTTACCCAATTCACCTATACCGCATATCTTAGGACTGTGGGGGAAACCAGAGCACCCGGAGGAAACCCACGCAAACACGGGGAGAACATGCAAACTCCACACAGACCCAGCTCGAACTAGCGACCTTCTTGCTGTGAGGTGACAGCACTACCTACTGCGCCACCGTGTCACCTATTGTCTTGATTACGTATAATAATAAAAGCATTGTCATACGCTGTTGTTTCTGTACAATAAAATAATGCAAAGGAAATTGTTTCCATTTTTAAATACAGTCATCATGCCAACATATCCTTCGAAATCAACAATTAATCAAAGCTGAAACGCATACTCATGCATTTTAACCAGAACAGCATTGAAACCTGCAGGTTTTGGAGATGTGTGAATGTTACTAACACATAATCACATGCTCACAGCTCATCCATGACAACGACCAAAATTTGGTTAAATCAGAGGTTCAATCAACAGTCAAAATCCAGAGACTAGCTCTCAGTAGCCTCTCTTCATCTTTTCTTCTCTGTCCAGAAGTGTCTGATTCAAACTTTCTTTAGCATCTTTAAAATCAGGATTCAGTTCAAGGACTCTTCGAAAGTCACCTTCAGCCTCCTTGAAAAAACCTTAGGATGAAACACAATGCAGTCACAATAACGTCAAACAGCGCCACACCCTGGAACATTACAGACTGACAGAATGCTCTGAAAAAGGTCCAAATACAGTAGGACTTTCTTAAAGAGATAGTTCACCCAAAATTCTGTCATTTATTCAACCTGTTCCAAAACGGTTTCAACAAAAAGAAGATATCTTGAAGAAAACTGAAAACCCAAAAACCATTAACATAGTATTTGCTATTTCTACTATGGAGGTCAACGGTTTTCAGCGCTCATCTTCAAAATGTAAAATAAACGTTTGCAACAACTTGTGGGTGAGTAAATTTTAATGTCTGGGTGAACTTTAAAGGGATTAAAATTTGCCCAGAATTTACTCCATTTAAGGCCATCCAATGTGTGTGTTCTTCAGCAGAACATTAAAAATGACTTGTTGTCAAGTTGTACCCATGATTCTTGATGACTCAAAAGTCAACAGTTAGCATCTTGGGATCAAAAACACACAAACAGGCTTCATAGCATACATTGTGACCCCTTGAACGGAAATGGTTAGTGTATAGTCTGTAGAAGAGTCTGTGAAAGAAACTGAACCTAAATTACAGGGTTCATACACATTTTTACCACAGAAATTCAATGAATTTTCCAGGAATTTCAAGTAAATTTTCATGACCTAATCTTTCATGTAATGTCTACGTATACATGGTAAATAATAAGAAAAACGATGCATGTTCAAAGTTACTTCAACGTATTATAAAACATGCAACAATGTGTTTAGTTTAAATTAATCTTCACATCTATGCTAAATGTATTTAGATAATGTTCACAAAACACTAATAATGAGAGAGCATGTGTTTGGCCATGGACAGAAAAGTAGCAAAGACAACTAACCTATATTTGAGAATACAGATATTTGTTCAACTAATTTCCATGACTTTTCTAAAACTTTTGTTTTTCAGTTTTTCCAAAACTTTTCCAGGCCTGGAAAATGCCATATCAAAATTCCATGATTTTTCCAGGTCTTTCATGACAGTATGAACCCTGAATTTACCTTTAATCCAAAGCTTCATCAAACCGTCTGGATCATGATTCAGTAGTATTATGTTTAGTTTTGTCTGTATGTGTCTTTTGACTCTCAATGTTTCAGTAGCCTTTGACTTGCATTATAACCAAAGATCATGGTTTAACTAAAACATCTTTATTGTTCCACAGAAGAAGAAGAAAAAAAATGTCACTATATCTTCATTATGGGCAGATGAAACATTACATTTAAAAAAAAATACAATTTCAATTTTTGGCCAAACTACACCTTAAAGGGTTTGTTCATCCAAAAATTCTAATTCAGTAATTTTTACTCACCCTCATTTTGTTCCAAATGCCAAGACCTTCACACATCTTCACAACACAAATTAGAATATTTTAGATGAAATCAGAGAGCTCTCTCATCCTGCACAGTCAGTAGTGGGCTATATGCACAGCTAGTGTTTTTCAGCCAATGATGAACTTCTGGTGAAAGGTTAATGTGATTATTTTCCTTTTACAGCATCGATGAATGTATGAATGGATGTAATGTAATGTAATGTAATTCAAATATAATCAGTTCAAGAGTTCACACGTAGCTAAGGAACACTTGAGGAGGAAGGGAGTTAGACAAGTGCCTGAATAGCTTAAACTTTTATGAAAAAAATTATATCTTTGGATGGTGGGAGGAAACCGGAGGACCCAGGGGAAACCCACGCGGACACGGGGAGAACATACAAACTCCACACAGAAACACCCACCAGCCTGGCGAGGACAAGGTCTGGCAGTGTTCTTGCTGTGGGTCAACAGTGCTAACCACTGGGACGCCGTGCCGCCCGATCTAAGAAAAGGAGGAGAAGGGGGAGGAAAGGGGGGTTTTCTTTCATACGAAAATAACTGTGGAGTGAAACTGTGGTTATTTATAGTAAATGGGGAATCATATGATTAGGAGATCATGATTAGTTAATGTGAGACCAGCCGAGGTAAATCACAAGCATGTGATCCTCTCAAAATTAGCTTATGAATCAACTTCACTTAAATAGACTTAAGCATCCATTCGGTTGTTAAAGCGTAAAAAAAAAATACAAAGACAGTTTAAACACAGCCGCCATCATTAGCAGCAAGCTAGGGCAGAAACTCCATTGAAAATTCTGGGGTAAAATTAATTTCCATATATTAAAAGACATGGAGCGGACAAATATAATTTAATGCTGTGCTTTTTGTTTGGTCTGATACCCACTTTATATCGGATCTCAGCCAGGCATTGAGGATAATTGTTTAAGAAATCAGATCTTAAACGCGGCTATTTTGTATGGAATGATAATTCACCACAGGCCTTGTGACTGACTGAAATTAAAAGTCTGTGTACATATACCCACTGTTGTGACGTGTTCAAAGTGCAGAAAATGAACTACAAACACTCAAAACATTCCATGTGTTTTGGTGTGCAAAAATGTTTTTGGAGATTTATATGATTATAGTTGAAACACTGAAGTCACATGGAATGTTTTGACAATGTTTTTGGTTCCTTTTATACACTTTACTTTCTATGGAGGATGAAGGAGCTCTCAGATTTCATCAAAATGATCTTACTTTGGGTTTATAAACCTTCATGAGTTTCTTTATTCTGTTGAACACAAAAGAAGATAGTTCAAAGCAAGCTGAAAACCTGCAACCATTAACTTCCATAGTAGGACATGAAGTCAAGGGCTAGTTTTCCCATCTTTATTCAAAATAACTTTCTTTGGGTTCAACAGAAAAGAAGAAACTCATAAATTTGAGGTAAAGTTGATTTTAAATTCGCACATTTACTCAGTGACAACTTGTGACACAGTCCCTATATTGTTTACCACGGTACTTTGAACACAAAAGAAAATAATTCTATAGTAGTAGGACATAAAAACTGAAACTATGGATGAAGTCAATGGTTAGATTTCCATCTTTATTCAAAATATCTTCCTTTAGGGTCAACAGAACAAAGAAACACATAAAATTTAGGTAAAGTTTGTTTTATATTCACACATTCATGCAGTGACAACGTGTGACACTGTCCCTGTATTGTTTACCACGGCACTTTGAACACAACAGAAAATAATCTGAAGCAAGCTGAAAACCTGCAACCACTGACTTCCATAGTAGTGGGACATACTAATTCATTAATTAATAACCTTTATTTAACCAGGTAAGTCAATTGAGAACCAGTTCTCATTTACAATTACGACCTGGCCAAGAGGCAACATAAAAAGCAGCTACAGTACAAAGGAGCAGGGATACAATACAATAACAATTTCACAAATGCAGATAATAACAAGTAAAACCAACGAAAAACTAATAACAAGCACAGTGAAATTGTACAATTGACTGGATTGAATTTTTAAAAAATGATAGTGGAATGAAAGTGCTGAGCTTTAAGATCAGCTGCAGATGATTCCAAACATCAGCAGCAGATAACTGAAAAAGAGTTGCGACCAAATGAAGTGCGAACTTTGGATAAGCAAAGGTTAATAAAATTACTAGAGCACAGATTTCGACGTACTTCCTGAATTTTAAGAAGTGACTGTAAATATAGTGGAGTTTTTCCAATAAGAGTTTTATAAACGAACAGAAACCAATGAATTTGTCGAGAGAAGGCCAATTCAATAAAGAATACAGTTGACAGTAGGCATGGGACGATAACCGTTTGTGTAAGATTTTTTTTATATACATTTTTTGTTTTTTAGGTGTAAATTGTAAAGACATCTGTGTTTTTGAAACAATTGAAGACAGCAGAAGTCAATGATTCACTTGAATTATTTAGTCTGACATGTTTACTGCCCCAAAATACTTTAAATGTTTCTCAGAATAAAATATATTGTGTTCAAAGTGGGAAAAGGTTTTGTTTTTTTAGCCAGACATTTAAAAAGAAGATATTTTAGAGCAGTAATCACAATACCGTCGTACCGTGAAACCGTGATATTTTTATCCGAGGTTATCATACCGTCAGAATCTTATACCGGCCCATGCCTAGTTGACAGTGATGAGTATTAAACGGTGCACCAGTAACAAAACAAATTGCTGCATGATAAATAACATCCAGTTTGTAAAGGAAAGTTTTTGAAGCTGATCTGTAAATTAAATCCCCATAATCCAGAATTGGTAATACTGTTAATTTGACCATTTGACCAAAGTATTGACATACAAACTATGGATGAAGTCAATTGTGAATTTTCCCATCTTTCTTTAAAATAACTTCTTATGGGTTCAACAGAGGAAGAAAAAACTCATAAAATTGATGTAAAGTTGATTTTATATTCATATATCCATTCAGTGACAACTTGTGACACAGCACGTTACTTAGAATATTCGGTCTGAAAAGCAGTCAAGTATGACTTTAAAACATTTATAATATTTGATTGACTGAGCAAGGTTGTAGTCATTCATTGGTTGCTAATATTTTTTCCATTTTTAATACTTTTATGAAATTATATTAGTAGAAAGTTTACCTCGACACTGGTAAAGGCTTAAAACAAGAGTAAAGGATGGCATTTTCCCCCCTTTTGGGTGAACTATCCCTTTAAACAGTGTAATCTTTGAATCACTCAGCTAAAATGTGTTAAAACCCAGTCCTTAAATGAATGGTTAAACTTATACCAACCCAATCTGTAACGTATCAATCCTCTGTTATACAGTGGCACTTCAAACAGTCTGTTGATGTGAATGGCTGAAGTGTAATCATCCATGGCTTCATAGAAATCCACCCGGAGATACTTCACCTGTCCTCGATTATTATAGGCGACGGCCAAATCATGACCATTACAGTCTCTGGATACACAAAAACCTTACTATTAGTGAAGACATATGAACTATAATCTATAACTTAGCTTCAAGCTACCACAGTGTCCGTGCTAATGTTTACCAGTGTCTTTCACCAAACAGAATGACAGTAATACCTGGATTTGGTACAGGACTCGATGAATTGTGTGTATAATTCCTCTGCTTGCTTATAATTCTTACTGTTAAACTCTTCGTGCGCTTTTTGTAGGGTCTTCAGCTCGCTGTCCTCCATGTGAAGCTGTCTTGCTTGCACTAGCCACCTAATGAATAACAATTTGCTCGTGATGACGTCGCAGCGTTTATGGTTTAACGTCGTTAATATTTATAAGCTTAGATCGTTTGCAGCGATCTGATTGGACGTGTCAATTTAAGGACGATATGTGAGCCCCGCCTTCTGAGTTGTGGTGTAATCATTAGCGCAATACGAAAAAGCTGCACCAGAGGTCACTACAGTTATGACTTGTTTTTGCTCTTTGTATTTGGAAACCACACATCTTTTGGCACAGTGGATTAAAAATCTTAATAATGAACTTTGTAAAGGTGCAACATTTATTAAACTATTTTTTCATTTATTAGACAGTTAGGTTCCTCATCCTTTTTTAAAAATAAAGCAGAGCTGGGAATCAGATCTCAATCATGTTTTTACAGACGAGGAATGGTCCAAGGCTCTGTCTCGTGTACAAACTTCTTCTATTTGTGCTCGTCATTCCCTTATACAATTCAAGTTATTGCATAGAGTATATTGGACTAAGACAAAAATATCTAAAATTAAACCTGGTTTTGATCCAATTTGTGATCGGTGTCAACAAGCTCCAGCCATTCTTTTTCATACTTTCTGGCTTTGTCCAGTGCTAAGCCCTTTTTGGACATCAATTTTTAAATCAATTTCTGAATGCTTTCTTTTAAATATTGAGCCTTGCCCCCTGGTGGCATTATTTGGACTTAACCCTACAAATGTTTCTTTAACACAATTAAGAGCACTCGCCCTTTTGTTTAATAATTGCTAAAAGGCCTATAACACTGAACTGGAAAAATCCTTCCCCACCCAGTTACGTACATTGGATACATGATCTGATGCAGTCTATGCAAATAGAAAAGATTACACAGTTAGCATTAATACTGAAAAATTTGACACTATTTGGCAACCCTTCTTCTTCGACTTTAAAAATAAAATAAATAAATAAATAAATAAATATGTGTATATGTATGTGTTTATGTATGCAAAAATATAACTGACCTATTTTCCCTGCCCCTGGCTTAGTTGAATGGAGAGTGTGTGTTTTTCTTTTCTTTTTTTAATTATTATTATTTTTAATATATATATTGTATTTATTTTTATTAATTTATTTTCTACTGCTGTACCCTTTGCATATTTGTATTTATATATTTTATGTATTGTTGTTTGGCCTAATATGTGTTACTTTTATCTATAATGTTTTTTTTCTATCTTATTATTATTAATACTATTATTTTATTTGTTTTGTGTTTTTGTTTTTTTTATTATTTTCCTTTAATGCAAGAATATGTAATTGTATTACTTTATTCAGAGAGAAAGAAAATGTGAGCAAATTGTGTTCTGCAGCTACATGGGAGCAGTTGATGTCTAATGATTCTATGTATCTGATACTGTGGCTTTCTGACTAATATATTTCAATAAAAAATTAAAATTATTAATTAAAATTAAAATTAAAAGTTAAATTAAAAGTCTTAATAATGCCTCTGTGTTTATCAAGGAAATGGTATTCATTCAATCACTTTCTTTTCGGCGTAGTCCATTTATTAATCAGGGCTCGCCACAGTGGAATGAACCGCCACCTTATCCAGCATGTTTTATACAGCGGATGCCCTTCAAGTTGCATCCCATCACTGGGAAACTTACACTAACACAATTTAGCTTACCCAATTCACTTATAACACGTCTTTGGACTTATGGGGGGAACCGGAGCACCAGGAGGAAACCTGTTCGAACACAGGGAGAACATGCAAACTCCACACAGAAAGGCCAACTGACCCAGCTAAGGCTCGAACCAGCAACCTTCTTGCTGTGACCTTCTTGCAGAGTTACCCTCTGCCCCACCACGCTGCCCCAGGAAAAGGTGCTCTTTAATTTTAATTTGCATTCTGAAAACTTCATTTTGGGTATTTTAATTATGATAATCTGAATAACGACGCTTTAGTTAATCAACAAAATAAACAGATTATTAAGTTTCATATTCATAAGTGTACATTTTCTAACAAAAAAAAAACTGGTTTTCTGTGTTTTATAAGGAACTCAATAAATTACTTCTGTACTATTACATAGATAGATAACCTATTATATAGATAGATAACCGTTTTCATACCACGATTTGGAAAAGTCAAGGTTTTAAAATCACCCTAGAATGTTCCTAAGGTATGTATCCTTTGTTATTAAAAGATGCAGTTTTATTTTGTAAAGAAATCTGTATTTTTGAAACTAACGAAGACAGCAGTCAATGATTTATTTAAATCGTTTAGCCTGACGTGTTTACTGCTTTAAAATATTATAAATGTTGCCTAAAATAAAATATATTGTGTTCAAAGGGGAATTTTTTTTGCTTTTGTTTTTAACCAGATGTTTAAAAAGAATATATTTTACAGCAGCAAACACAATACTGTCAACCCGTGATATTTTTATCCAAGGTTGTTATGCCGTCAGAAAGGTCATTAAAATCTCTCTATTTTAATATCTGCTCTATTTTAAATAGTTTTGATAAATGTAAAGGTAATGCTTGTCTTAAGACTTTTATTTAATTATTTATACACACTTTTTTGAGTGTTTTTGTTTTGTTTCTTAATTTAGTTTTTCTATCACCCTTCCATTATCTTGTTTAAAGCATAAAAAAATGAAATTCAATATTATAAGTTAACTTTAAAGTGCCATGTCACACAGATATGATGTCAAATTAAATGTCATTAAATTAAAATGTTAAATATGATAAATCAAATCTGTTTGCCTGGTGTTAGCCTAATGTTAAGTTATAATTTAGTTGATTAAAATACACTGTTTTTATGCATTTATTGTACTGCTTACAGTACATGTATGAAACAAAGAGTAACTCACTCTAACACCTGCATCTCTCAGAAATAAATGTATGCTAGCTGTCACTGGGGTGGTACCTCTCCAAAAGGTACACATTTGTACTTAAAGGGGTAACACTTTACAATAAGGTTCATTCGTTAATGCGTTCACTAAAATGAACTAATCATGAACTACACTTGTACAGCATTTATTAATCACAATTGAACATTTACTAATGCATTATTAACATCCAAGTCCATGCTTGTTAACATTAGTTAATGCACCGTGAGTTAACATGATCTAACAATGAACAGCTGTATTTTCATTAACTAGCGTTAACTAACATGAACAAATACTGTAGTAAATGTATTGTTCATCATTTGGTCATGCTAGTAAATGCTTTAATTAACATTAACTAATGAACCTTATTGTAAAGTGTGACCTTTAAAGGGCACATTTTGGTACCTAAAATTTGAAGAGGAACACTTTTGTACTTTTTAGGTACTAATATGTACCCTTGAGGTAACAATTTGTACTCTTTAGGTACAAAGGTGTGCCTTTTGGAAAGGTTCCACCCCAGTGACAGCTTGCGTACCTTTATTTCTGAGAGTGTACTGATGATATTTCTTACAAAAAGGCCGAAAAAAGTAGATAAATAGTAGTATTAGCCTTTTGTTTTTGGAGTTTATATTCATATATATTTAGACAGCACAGTTTATCTTGAGAAAATTCAACATTTGATGGAATAACTAGCACATGAAATTTGAAACATTATTTTGACCAAGATTAATTCTTCTAAAGAAAATCTAAAGGACAGAAGAGATGTTATCAGATCTATATAGAATAAAACAAATATCAAAAAATTTCATCAAATTAATTATTAAATTATTAAATACTTATTCAATGGCTGTGGCTTTTAGATAATAAAATAATAAATCCAGTGTAATAC
>CAIGQQ010026964.1:1864094-1891687 GCA_903798035.1 Danio albolineatus | reverse complement strand
ACCATGCAGGGACACTGACCATCCAGGACCGAGATTGGTGACCCCTGAAATAAATAGTGCATATACATTTGTTAGATGTCTGGCATTTCTCCCTGTGTCTTCATAATTAAAAAAACTCCAACAGAAATTCACCTCCAGGCATGTCTGTACCGTCTTTCAGCATATATTTTTTGTTAGACATACATAACCTTTTTAACTCTCTGGGGAATTTGTCAGCTCTGTGTTTACCTGTGAGGTAGGGATGTGAAAGTCTTTACCAGACGTGTTTTTCACGCAGTGTTTGACAGGATAGACAGATAGTTTGAGAGGAACATGTGCACATGAGGAATGCTTTGAAGGAGATTTATGACCACTGAAGTCCATCGTCCGGGTCCAGAGAGAAGAAGTACTGACGAATGTTTACGTCAAAACAGTGTGGAGAAGCGGACGTGCACCAATATGGAAAAATAATATAGGTAAATGTAGTGTTTTTGCATTATACTATAGTAAAGTAAGTCAACTTGATCTGCTAATTTGTTTCGCTATCGTAACACAACATCTATGAACAAATTAAAAGTTATATGAATTTATTAACCAAGTTTTCTGCAACTATAGGGTACAGTCACTAAAGTTAAAAAATAAACATACTAATAAAGTTTATCAGGTCACTATATAGGTGTTATTTACTCTCGCTTCACTTGTTTCATGCCATTTTAACTTTTTGTAATGTTGAACACAAAAGGGGCAAAACGGTGGCTTAGTGGTTAGCACTGTCGCCTCACAGCAAGAAGATCGCTGGTTTGAGTCCCGGCTGGGTCAGTTGGCATTTCTGTGTGGAGTTTGCATGTTCTCCTCGTGGTCGTGTGGGCTTCTTCTGGGTACTCCTGTTTCCCCCACAGTCGAAAGACATGCGGTATAGTTGAATTGGGTAGGCTAAATTGTCCGTAGTCGATGAGTGTCTGTTCCAGTACTGGATTGTAGCTGGAAGGTCATCCACTGCGTAAAACATATGCTGGAATAGTTGCCGGTTCATTCCACTGTGGCGACCTCTGAAATAGAGACTAAGCCGAAGGAAAATTAATGACTGAACACAAAAGATGATATTTTGAAGGCCGCTGGAAACCTGCAATCATTGATATCAATAAACAAATACTATGGAAGTCAATGCTTTCAGGTTTCTTCAAAATATCTTCTTCTGTGTTCAATAGAACAAAACAATTTATTATGGTGGACTGTAAAAAATGCAGGAGTCCACACAATCGAATTGTGTTGAGACAACATGAAGGAATTAAGTTATTAGTATTAACAAATGTAAGTGGATTGAACATAAACAATTAAATTGTTGCAAAGAAACAAAAGAATTGTGTTGTTTCAGTTTATTTTAAATAAGTAGCTTTAACAAACAACAAATATCATTTTTTTTAGTGTATCGAAGAAGTAAATTGACAGTATAAATATGACTAGATAGTTGTAGGTATTACAATATAATACACTTTACTATTGGATGGTTCAAAAAGTATAGTATTTATTATATTTTAACTAATATTACTACACTGTAAAACCCAAAAAGTTAAGGTAACTCAAACCATTTAAGGAAACAGATTGCAACAAACTATTTAAGTTCAAAAACTAATCCTAATGAGTTCAGTGAACTTAATCCATTTGAGTAAACGAAGCAATTTGAGCACAGCAAAACCCAATAAATGTAGAGAACTCAAACCAATTGAGTACTGTACAACCCAATAAGTTAAGTCAACTCAAACCATTTGAGGAAACCGACTGCAACAAACCATTAAAGTTAAAAAAATTAATCTATATGAGTACTGTGAACTTACTCCATTTAAGTCCAAAGTCCAAGTCCAAAGACGTGGTATGGGTGAATTGGGTAAGCTAAAATGTGACTGAATGTGTATGGATGTTTCCCAGTGATGGGTTGCAGCCGGAAGGGCATTCGCTGCATAAAACATATGCTGGATAAGTTGGCGGTTCATTCCGCTTAGCGAACCCAGATTAATAAAGAGACTTAGCCGAAAAGAAAATGAATGAATGAAACTGATCTATATGCATACTGTAAACTTACTCCATTTAAGTTGAAGTAATGAGTATACCCACACAGAATCTGCGCTCGCAGAATTCCACAAATTTTCTCAGATTTTTAGCCCATCATTGATTCTGTTTATTTACTCGTGTAAATTTGTGTAAATTTATATTTATTAAGTTTTCAAATTAATTTCAGTAATTATATTGACTAATATGAAAATATTCAATTGATTTATTTACAATACAGTTTGTAAAGTACTATTTTCTGTCTTTTAGTAGAGATTTTATATGAGAGCCTTGCTTTGTTTACCAAATAAAGTGGATCTAATTGGATTCACATTGTAAACATTAAATAAAAGTTGTAATAGTATTACTTTATATTTCATTTATTAAGGTTTTAGTTATGATACTCCCAAAATCATTCCACACAAATCCGCAGATTTTATAACAAAATACTCCGCAGAAATATCCAAAAATGTCCGCAGATTCCGTCTGGCCCTAGTAATGAGGTATTTAATTAGCTCACTTTCTGCAACACTGAGTTCAAAACTCTTTTCAAATGAGTAGAATTAACTTTCTGTACATTTTAAGTTAACTACACTCATTTGGATAAAGTTAACTGTTGGCTTTTAGAGTGTAATATTCAACTTTACATTACTATTAACTAATTACTGTCGTTTTCTTGTCATATAGGAGCTCAGTGCACCTATTACCCAGATCTCAACGAACTTCAAGACCTCATATTCTGTCTTTTTGCACTGAACTGAATGATCTCTGCTCACCCTTATGACCCAAATATTGGTGTTTGCTGTGAGAATTAACACGTTGCATTGAAGTCCAAGGTGAAAGAAGCTTTGAGCAGTGATCAGTCCTCTCCACCCCCCAAAAAAACTCTTTCATTTTATTTCCTCACAACCAGATGAATACCGTCTCTGTTTGCTTTAAAAGCTGATGGAGAAATATCAATTGAAGTGGTTTTGAAAAAGCTCCAATGCCACGGGGTTGTGAATCGATTTTAGATTAGATTTGGGATCAGAGAAGGGATCACGATGTTCTCCAGCTGCTTGAATTTATGGGATGTTCAGATGTTTGCATAGCAGCATACATGTGGTATTAGATAGGCTAGTCAAATGTCTCTGAAAGCTTGTCAGGAACATGTTTAGTCTATGGCTAGACTGAAGGTGTGTGATGGCTGAAATATTGATTTAGGCACAGCGGTTGCAGACAGACAGCTTTTTGACATCTTCTTGCTAAACCTATAGTCTGTCTAGCTGAACTATGTGATGATTTCTATAGGATCTCAAGGGGAAAACCAACGCAAATATTATGAACAAAATGACTGGCGTGTTTTTGTGTAAAGAAAGAAATGGTCACACTTTACAAAAAGGATTGGATTAGTTCATGCATTTACTCACATGAACTAATAATGAACAATACACAGCAAAAATTCCAGTGTTAAATATACAGTGGGATTTTTTTGGTGTTAAAACCAGAGTACATTTTAATCCACAAATGTTAAAGAGTGTATATTTAAGAGGTTTTTTTTTCAGTGTGTAACTTTTAACTCAATATGCAGTGTATTTCCCACTAGTGATGGGAAGTCCAGTTTTTTTACTCGAACCGGTTCTTTTGGACAAACAGTGATCAAACAAGTATGGTTTACTTCAAATTGAAACAGGTCTTGTTGCATCTAAAAATGCAAAGAGTTGAATGTATTAAAATTATTTCTGAAAAGATTAATGAACATTTAATAAATTTAAACTATTTTCAAAATTAGATCACTGTTATCTGTCACACCAATTGATAATATAGGAAAAAGGGTAAAATATTAACACTTTGAAGAGTAACACACACTCCAGTTTGATGTAAGAATACACCTTTACTGTATTAAAATAAACTAATGTACAAATGTCACACTTTAGAAAGTGTTATTTTAACTCCAACATGGAGGGAGTCATATGTACACCCAAGGAGTGTTAAGTTAAACTCAAATTGAGTTAAATGTACACAGATTTTTTTTACAGCATTTATTAATGATAGTTCAACATTTACTAATGCATTATTATTGAAATCACAGGTGTCAGTTCCTGTTCCTGGAGGGCCACAGCTCTGAACAGTTTAGTTTCAACCCTAATTAAACACACCTGATCAAACTAATTGAGGCTTGTTTGAAACCTACAGGTAAAGCTGCCGTCTCACTGCACTTTTCTCCCCTTAGACGTCCATTCATTCCCCCCTTTACAAGACAAGTGGTTACAGGCCATTTTCTACTGTATCAGACTGGAAAAGCTGAGATGCTCACTCTCTGACTCACTAGATTTCATTTTATAAGACTTGGGATTCCTTTCTAGATACATCAAAGGTCTGCCTATTACACCTGCCGCTGACAACCTGTAACATTTACCTTTTTATTAGAAGTTTTTTTTTATTTATTCATTATTATTACTTTAGTTATTTTTTTCTCATCTGTACCCAGTTATTCTGATGTCATGTTCTTATGGATTTCATTTTCTTAATTTGGTATTTATGTATTCATTTATTGTTGTTTTGTTGAGTTAATGAATGAGAGGTTAGGGGATGGGATTAATAAAGGACAATACATTACTGTGTCATTCATTCATTTTCTTTTCGGCTTAGTCCCTTTATTAATCTGGGGTCGCCACAGCGGAATAAACCGCCAACTTATCCAGCATATTTTTTTACGCAAGGATGCCCTTCCAGCTGCAACCCATCTCTGGGAGACCACGGGGAGAACATGCAAACTCCACACAGAAATGCCAACTGACCCAGGCGAGGCTCGAACCAGCGACTTTCTTGCTGTGAGGCAAACGTGCTACTCACTACGCCACCGTGGCGCCTTACATTACTGTTTACCCTTTCAATATTTAATTTGTATTGTCATACAAAAGACTAATAAGAAATATTGAAGAAGTCTTCCATTCATACACACGCAAATGCGTTAGACCGGAAACGTAAGGTCACGAGGCAAGTTTCGTTGCATTGGAAAGTTCAAGCTTGGTGAACTCTGACCTGCGAAATCGCATTATATGACTGCGCGAGACCAATGAAGGATCAAAACATGACCTCTCTGGACAGAAATTTAAAACATGGACCAATCGCTTGCTTTTTTTAATTGTCTATTCATCTTGTTCACCTTTTCGCAATGCCATGTGACAGAATTTCGCAAGCTCAAACTCTAGTATGACTGCGGCATAAGTGTGTTGGAGCAGGGTTGGAACGAAACTGTGCAGAGCTGTGGCCCTCCAGGAGCTGGAATTGACACATGTGCTCTAAGTTAAACTAACAATGAACAGCTTTATTTTAATGCACTAATGTTATCAAAAATGAATCAAAATCCGAAATAAGTGTATTGTTCATTGTTAGTTTATGCTATAAATACATTAACTCATACAAACATATTGTGAAGTGTGACAATTTCTTTTCTAAAATGTAAAGTATGACCGAAAAGTTGGTGGGTATTTATGTTTGGAAAAAAGAAGACAAAAAAAAAAATCAAAGAAAACAGGATTATGCCTTCTCAACACTTGAGGAGTTTTGTTCTTGTTTCTTGTAAAACCATTGTCATGATATGAGACTTATTTAAGTCGTTTTCTTATCAAATGTATCTTGATTTAAGAATTTGCAGGCAAATATATGAAAAATGTCATTAGTAGACTTTCATTAAAGTGAGTGAACCTGTTGACTTAAAATTAAATAAATGAACTACACTCACCGGCCACTTTATTAGGTACACCTTACTAGTATCGGGTTGGACCCCCTTTTGCCATCAGGACTGCATTAACCATTCATGGCATAGACTCAACAAGGTACTGGAAATATTCCTCAGAGATTTTGGTCCATATTGACATGAGAGCATCACGCCGTTGCAGCAGATTTGTCGGCTGCACATTTATGATGCGAATCTCCCGTTCCACCACATACCAAAGGTGCTCTATTGGATTGAGATCTGGTGACTATGGAGGTCATTTGAGTACAGTGAACTCATTGTCATGTTCAAGAAACCAGTCTGAGATGACATGGCACATTGTCCTGCTAGAAGTAGCCATCAGAAGATGGGTATACTGTGGTCATAAAGGGATGGACATGGTCAGCAGCAACAATACTCAGGTAGGCTGTGGCAAGTTGCAGCCATCTGATTGGCTGATTAGAAATTTGCATTAACGAGCAGTTGGACAGGTGGACCTAATAAAGTGGCCGGTGAGTGTGTGCACAATTATAAAAATTGAGTTACGCCAATTGAACAGTTCAAACGTAGTTACAAAGGGTTTACTCAATATTTTAAAGTTGCATTGTTTACTCACTTTTTAAAAAAAACGATCACTTTTTACAATATGCAAACAGGGTAAACAGACTGCTTAAAAGAGTTTCAAATTTTAATAGAAACAGTATGTATTACTGATTAAATTGCTTGATTATAAATATTGTAGATTACAGTTTTTAACTATATAATCAAGAGCTTATATAAGATTAAACAATAGTTACACTTTTTCTTTGACATATAAGCAACTATAAAATCACAACTGAGATAATAATAACTAGATTGATAAACATTCACATTAGGGCTGCACGATATTGGAAAAATCTGATATTGCATTATTTTATTTTTCTGTGATAATTATAGCGATATGAATACAGTGTCACAAGATAGTTTGAATAGCACTATTTGACAGTTTTCTGGGGGGATCTAACAGTATTCAGGTACAGAAATCGAATGATGACAATTAAAAAAAAGCTTTTCTTACTTTGCTTTTGTCACATCTCTAGTCTAAATATCGAAAAACTCTAAGATCAATTAAAAATATTGTTTTGGCTTGGAAATTGTTAGTATTTGTTAATTATATGGAGTAGAAATAAGACAAAAATTCTATAAAAATCGTATAAATTCCATATAAATACAGTAATTAAAAACTATTTTCTAGCTCCTGGTGAGCTATAATTCAGACTCAACATGGCATATCTTGCGATGTGACTGTTGCAAATATGCACACCATGATATCAATGTTGAAACGATATATTGTGCAGCCCTAATTCATATAATGGACAGATGCATAACACTCCTAAATAAAAAGATTATTCTTACTGAGCAAAATCACATCATTGCACACGCACAATTAATACTTCATACATGATTTAAACTTAATATAATTTTTTTGGGCTTGTCACGGATCTGTGAACATATATATGTTACTTCATTAGGTGTTGTGAAGCCACCAGCTGATTGATGAGACGACAGATGTTGGCTGAAACGCAGATCACGCTGACCCTGCTGAACACAAGTAAGTGTTAAAATTGAGTTTGTAAAATATCAAGATATTAAAAACATGTATTAATACGTACCATTCATTTCTCCGTTACATGCGTCCCAGCATGTTTTCCATCTGCTCAACCTTTCTTGTGACAGCAGCAAGTATAACATCGTTAAGGTTAAGCAGCAATGTTTTTAGCACATTATTTCTGAAAGATTTACAGCTTGCATTGCATTATGGGAAATGTAGTTGCACTCTTGGACTTGGCAAAAAGGATATGTTTGGCGTTGAGGTCCTGAATGGAGGTTTGTGTTTGCCTCTGGAAAGCCAGCCGGGCTTCACACATGCAGGGATCCTGAACAATCTCCACCTTCACCTCTTCACATCACAGTCAAACAACAAATATCACAGAAAACCCCTCGCAAAGATTTGAATCACAGAAACAAACTAAAAAGATCTACCTACCCCCCAACCCCAGAGTAAAAGTTATTACATAAAGTTCTTATGTAACACTTTGCAACAGTTTTTGCAATGTTGTTCATTAATGTTTTTTAATGAACATAATGAGTGTTACATATGAGTTTACATCAATGTTGAATCAACCGACTCAACATGTAGGAAATTATAGACACTGACAGATGAAGCTTTTGCTAGTGATCCAGATTTATTTAGACAAATGATTTTTGAAGGATAGCATGAATTTTCTGCAATTTTGTATTTTTTTTTCCGAAAATGACAATTGGTCAGAATAATGCTTTCCTTAAAATACAAATATTGTGCTCGTAAAATGAATATATGTCTGAAAACATGGCACATTTTCCCATTTGAATTTTCTAAGATGCTTAAAACTGCAAAAATAAATAAATAAATAAATAAATAAAATCTTACTTTTTTATTTAGAGTTTTTGTCTTGTTTCTAGATCAAACATTTAAAGAGTCATAAAGGAGTGGTCCACAGTGTATTTTTAAGGCTTGATTGTGTTTATAAAATGCAAAGCAACGTGTGCTCATGCTTCACTTGTAGAAATTCACACTATTCTTTTATATATCGTACTTTGATTATATACAGCTACTCTGCTAACTTGAAAATGACTGTCATATTTCTTGGTTCCTCTGAAAGGCCCGCCCTCAAGAGGCTCTGATTGGTCATCTAACATAGGCCCCCTTTACACTAGTGCGTTTTAGTTTTAAAATGGCGTTTTAGCATGAAAACAATCAGCGTTCACACTAGCGTTTCACCCAGCGTTTCTGAACATAAAACCGTCCACACTACTCCACCAAAAACGTATATCACGTGACCATTCGCGCATTCTTAACATACGCGTTCAAGTATAAACAGGAAGCATGTGTCTCGCTCGGCATTCTAAATAGGGCTTACGCCGCTTGAAACGCGAGCGATTAGCGAGTGCTCGAACTTTAGCTTGCCTCTTGCGAATATATGCAGCTGTTGTAGTAAAAAAGGCAGAGTTTAACTGCACAAAGCCGCCTAAAACGGACAATAGTGCAAACAACGCTCCCATATCTGTGTCCATGTGTTGTTTACAGTGAAGTCTGGTCTGCCGTCTTCCGGTGGCGTTAGTCATGTGATAGGGGCTTGACGAATAAGGGAAGGTTACGCAATGACCCAAAAGCCCCAATTGAGTAGCGAATCTCAGCAGCCACACCTCCGTTTTCAGATGTCTCCGTTTTCCTCCATCCACACTGAGACGGAGCAGCAGCGTTTTAGAATGAAAACGGCCTCTCCAGCGTTTCC
Source organism: Danio albolineatus (assembly GCA_903798035.1). NCBI lineage: Eukaryota > Metazoa > Chordata > Actinopteri > Cypriniformes > Danionidae > Danio > Danio albolineatus. Next base: position 1,882,648 of record CAIGQQ010026964.1, on the reverse strand, counting down.
AAAACGCTCCCTTTTCAGGGCTCGAAAACTCCAGTGTAGTGTGGACGGATGGCGTAACCGTAGCAGAACTTCTGCATTTTAAAACGAAAACACATTAGTGTAAACGGGGCCATAATGTGCTGTGATTCGCGGATTGGCTTCACGCAAGCACACACCTTAGCGCTGTGTAAACAGTAGCTGAATCAGAAAATGACACCGAGCACACAGCTGAACCTCACGCCTGCTCTCTAAAATAGCATCTGACAAGTGTCTTTCACATATATTCGGAATAAGCATGTGTAAGTAATATTAAACGTTCACATATCTTTTGCGAGTTTGTTATTTGAGTTGTAGAACGCAGGGAAAGCGGCTGCATAGAGAGACACTGCAGCGCTGCTGAAGATTGTGGCTGTTTTTCAGCGGTTTGACAGATAATTATGAATTTGTAGCTAAATTGTTAGCAGTGCCAAACAGCATTTCCCGTTGTTTATATCCTCACTACAACATACCGTTAACACTAGACAATATGCATGTAATTATTACATTTTAACAAATAACAATACCTACAGGTTGTGGCTCACAATCCACAGCTTTGTCGGTTCGAGGAGTTTTTAGCCGAATCCAGCACTGAACCAGGAGAGATTCTGGAAGTTCTGCTTTGTCAAATGCTAGCTATATATTTTGGATAATTCTCTGGAACATAATTAAGATTAAACTATAAGCACTTCTCTCTTTGTGTTGTGTCCTTTCGAAGCCCAAATACAGAAACATGAGAAGCTCTGTGGAAATAGCAGCGTTTGGACGACATCTTAGCTTTCTCTGCTATAACATTACAGCGTGTTTGGCCACACCCCTTCATTAACCTGGATGTATTTTTTTTGTAGTCCCCAAATTCGTTCGCTGTAGGCTTTGCTAAGCTAACTCTGTAAAAGCCAATGTCTCCCTTTGCATTAAACTTTGAGCGTCTTACAGTCAGAGATGTTGTTTATGTTCACACAGCTACATTACACATCAACTAAAGTTTAAAATATGATATCGTAGTGGACCACCGCTTTAAATTCAGAAGCATTTTGTGGACAAGTATAAAATACTGTTTTGTTGTCAGAAATAATACATCACAAAGAAGTAACAATAAGCTAAATTATCTGGCATTGGGGTACATGAATTTAAAACTAAGAACGAAATTATTTCACTTACCCCATCGGCATTTTGATGTATTATTTCTGAAAACAAAACAGTGATTTTTATCTTGTCCAAAACATCCTTCTCAATTTAGGAATTATTTGATATTTGTCTACTTTGAAAAAATAAATGATTATTTTTTGCAGTGTAAATGAAATTGTTTTAAATTTGCAACGTAATATTTAACAGATTTAAACAAAAACAAGTGTAAATCTACATATAGTACACATTTTTAAAGAGTTTTCCTGTGTTTTTTTGGATTGTGTGTAATATTTAAGATTAATTTGTGGCATTAAGCACATGAAGTTCTGTCTGAGCTCTTACTTTTTTTGGAACATGTTTTCCTGTCTTCTTGCAACACAAAACCCCGCCGGCACTCACAGTGATAGGAAGCATCATCGCTGATGCAAATGTGTTCACATTCATGACCCAGCATACAGTAGTCCAGACCTGCAATAAGTTCAAACTCTACAACCCTGATGCTATCAAACCTCAGTAACACATGAAAAACAACAACAGCTACATAGCATTATAGCTCAAATGATCCTCCGCTACATGTGATTTTCTTTTAAATGAAATATATTTGAGCAATTCAGCTAGCTACAGAAACCTATCATAAAATGGTATGTCTATACCATTTATGAAGGCCTAAGCAGAAAACTCACTGGCACTACCATCAGCATCAGCGTCACTGGCTTTGAAGCATGATCTCTTGTCCTCCATCAGGACAAAGCCAGTTGGACACGTGCAGTAATAGGACGAACCGCTGGAGACGCAAGAGTGCTGGCAGTCGTGGCCCAAGGCACACACATCCACACCTGAAATAAGCCATAGCGGCGACCAATATGTGGAGGATTATGTTTTGTCTGTCTGGGCTTCAGAATATCCACTGGAACATGTTGCAAAGCTTGAACATTATTCAATAGCAATCTGATCACTAATACCAGCTCTAATCCTTTGAGTTTAAATTGATAGTCCACCCGAAACTGAACATTTACCCAGAATTTATTTAAGTGACAAACACTGAAGTTTGTTTGAAGAATGCTGGAAACTTTTATCTATTTACATCCATAGTAGACCAAAAAATGCACAATGGTAGTCAATGGCTACAAGTTTAGTAAGTTAAGTTTTGGGGGGAAACTATATGGAAGCTAATAGCTACCAGTTTCCATAGTTCACTAGAGTGTGAAAAAAACCATTATGAAAAATAGACACTGGTTTCTGATATTCACTTTGGGAGGAAAAAAAAAACAATAAAAAATCAATGGCTACTGGTTTTCAACATTGACTATGGGAACAAAAACACTACGGAAGCCAATGGCTACTGTTTTCCAAAAGTCACTATGAAAAGCCCCACAATGGATGTCAATGGCTACTGGTTTCCAACACTTACTATGGAAAACCCCCATATGGAAACAGCCACATAATAATCAATAGCTACTGGTTTTGCACACTCACTATGGAATGTATAAACAATATGGGAGCCAATGGCTATGGGTTTCCAAAATTCACTACGGGAAAACCCCACAATAGAAGTCAATGGCTACTGGTTTCCTTCATTCACTATGGGAATAAACACTATGGAAGTCAATGGCTATTGGTTTCACAGATTCACTATAGAAAAAATATATATATATATATATATGAAAGCCAATGGCTACTGGTTTCCAACATTGGCTATGGAAAAACCCTGCAATGGAAGCCAATGGCTACTGGTTTCCAACATTCACTATGGAAAAAACCCCAAAATGGAAGTCAGTGGCTACTGGTTTTCAACATTCACTATGGAAAAGCCCCACAATGAAAGACAGTGGCTACTGGTTTCCAACATTCACTATAGAAAAAAACCCACAATGGAAGTCGATGGCTACTGGTTTTGCACATTCACTATGGAAAACCCCCACAATGGAAGTCTATAGCTACTAGTTACCAACATTCATTATGAAAAAAAAAAATACAATAAAAGTCAATGGCTACTGGTTTCCATCATTTACTATGGGACAAACACTATGCAGTCAATAGCTACTGGTTTTACACTAAGTATGGAATAAAAAAACAATATGGAAGCCAATGGCTACTGGTTTCCAACATTCATTCAGGAAAAACCTACAATGGAAGTCAATGGCTACTGGTTTCCATCATTTGGGAGCAAACACTATGGAAGTCAATGGCTACTGGTTTCGCACATTAACAATGGAATAAAAAAACAAAAACAATATGGAAGCCAATGGCTACTGGTTTCCAACATTCACTCTGGAAAAACATACAATGGAAGTCAATGATTACTGGTTTCCATAATTTACTATGGGAACAAACACTATAGAAATCAATGGCTACTGGTTTCGCACATTCACTATGAAATAAATAAAACACTAGGGAAGCCAATGGCTACTGGTTACAAACATTCACTCCGGAAAAACCTACAATGGAACTGGTTTCCAACATTGACTACGGGGGAAAAAACACTAGGGAAGTCAATGGCTACTGGTTTCCAACATTCACTCTGGAAAAACCTACAATGGAGCTGGTTTCCAACATTGACTACGGGGGAAAAAACACTAGGGAAGTCGATGGCTACTGGTTTCCAACACTGACTACAGGAAAAGAAAAAAAAAACACTAAAGAAATCAATGGCTACTGGTTTCCAACATTCACCTTGGAAAACAAACAAACAGACAAACAAATAATTAAATAAATAAACCCACTATGGAAGCCAATGGCTACTGGTTTCCAACATTTACTATGGGTTGGGAAAAAAACACTAAAGAAGCCATAAGCTACTGGTTTCCAGCATTCACTTTGGAAAAACAAACAAACAAAAAATAAATAAATCCACTATGGAAGCCAATGGATACTGGTTTCCAAAATTTCATATTCAACAGAAACTCACATATTTGGGAGAAGTGGAGGGCAAGTAAAAATGTTTGGGGTGAACTATCCCTTAATTTGACCTCCAGATCATGAACTGGCCTAAATAAGGTCATTTCTGATCATAACTCACTGGCACTATATTCCCTGTTTTGGTTGGCATCAGTCTTTCTCTTTTGGTCACCCTTGTGTACACTGTCGCCCTGTCCGTAAGCACCAGCGCCTCTAATGGAGCATGTTTGCTTGTCGTCGTTCAAGACAAAGCCTGGGAGGCACCTGCATCGATACGAGCTGCCGCTGCTCACACAAATGTGCTGGCAGCTGTGTCCCATTTCACAGGCATCTACATCTGGAACAAGCCATACAGGACATTTACAGCAGCATTAACAATACAGTCAAACATCGCATCGTCAATTAAATCAGAAGTTTTCAATATTTTAGACCAATGAACCCCCAATTATGATCATTCATTCCAATCATGTATTTGTATTATCATAAAAATGTGATTCAAATATTCAAATTGATACTTATTTGCTTGTTTTATACCAATGTGTATCGAAAATATAAATTTGAATTATAATTGATGAGTTATTTATTATTTTTGACATTTCTACAGACCGGAAATAATTGGAAATAATAATAAAAAAATAAAAGTGCTGAACTTTGCACTGAAATTATTGTTTTTTACTTTTAGTTTATTATAATTTTATAATTAATACAATTTTATATATTCTTAGAATTATATTCACTTTCTTTTCGGCTTAGTCCCTTAACTAATCTGAGGTCACCACAGCGGAATGAACCACCAACTTATCAAGCATGTTTTACGCAGCGGATGCACTTTCAGCTGCAACCTGTCACTGGGAAACATCCATACAAACTCATTCACACTCCTACACTACAGGCAGTTTAGCTTTCCCAATTCACCTGTAGCGCATGTCATTGGACTGTGGGGGAAACCGGAGCACCCTGAGGAAACCCACGCCAACACAGGGAGAACGTGCAAACAGAAACTGACCGAGGCTCAAACCAGTGACCTTCTTGCTTGCTTGCGATTGTGCTACTCACTACGCGACCGTGACGTCCTTTTTTTGTTCAAATCTATCATGAAATTCTCCAAAACAATACAGATGTATCTGAGAAGCCAGGCCGTTTTAGATTAAGACATTTTTGAAGCCTATCAATTTCACATGAGTGTATTTTATCTTACCTCTGTAGACAACTTTTCCAAATGATTTCAAGGAAAACAAGGTAAAACAACATTAAAATATGAGACAAAAAAAAACATATTTAAGAAAAGAAAAATATTCAGATTTGCTTTTCAATTAAATTATATGTAGGTGTTTTTTCCTCCGTTTTGAGTCCTGATAAACGAATTTTCAATACATCTGCTGCACTTGGCACTACAGCAAGAAGGTCGCTGGTTCGAGCCTCGGCTGGGTCAGTTGGCATTTCTATGTGGAGTTTGCATGTTCTCCTCCGGGTGCTCCGGTTTCCCTCACAAGTCCAAAGACATGCGGTACAGGTGAATTGGGTAAGCTAAACTGCCCGTAGCGTATGTGTGTGAATAAGAATGTGTGGATGTTTCCCAGTGATGGTTTGCGGCTGGAAGGGCATCCGCTGCATAAAACAAATGCTGGATAAGTTGGCGGTTCATTCCGCTGTGGCGACCCTGGATTAATAAAGGGAATAAGCCGTCAAGAAAACGAATGAATGAATGCTGCACTTGGCCCATCTGAAATACAATCTGCTTCTAAAAATGTGATCGTGGTTGGTCATCTGTAGGCCCACACAGAATCTGCGTGTGCAGATTTCCGCAGATTTTTAGCCCATCAGTCTGTTTATTTACTTGAGTAAATGTGGGTAAATTAATATTTATTCAGTTTTTAAATTTATTTTAGTAATATTATTGATTAATATGAAAATATTCATATCATTTATTTACAATATAGTTTGTAAAGTCATATTTTCTGTCTTTTACTAGATATATTATATGAGAGACCTGCTTTGTTTATCAAATAAAGTGGATCTACTTGGATTTGCCTTGTAAACATTAAGTCAAAGTTAAAAGGGTATTACTTTTACTTCATATATTAAGATTTTAGTTATGATACTCCCAAAATCCTTCCACATAAATCTGCAGTTTTAACAAAATTCTGGGTAGAATTAGCGAAAAAATGTCTGCAGATTCCGTCTGGCCCTAGTCATCTGTCTCAGACATACAACAACACAGACACACTCATGTTATTGCTGCACTGTTTTGGGAACAGTATGGAACACACAACAAAGGTGCACAGTAATTCAACAGAGATTGGCTGAACGGGTTGAATCAGTGGCTAGAACTCAGCTGCTTGTGAGCTGGTAGGAGAAAACAGAAGTACATTACACATTGCTAAATTACAGATCTGTTCCAAACCCTAGTGAGCTGCCTGAAGCATTCAAAGATATAATGCAAAGGGTGTTGGGAAACATATTGATGTCTTATAAATGTCATGTATTTCACAGAAATTATAGGCAGCGGGACTATTCATCACAGGAAACATAAAAATAGATGATTTGACACATTTGTGCGTTGTTAGATTCGTAAAATGCTAACAGCAGAATCATATGTGTTAAATCTCCAGTATGTTTCAAGTAAGGAACATTATTGTGGTGTTGTAAACCGATTACTTTTAAGACCACGTGGTGATTAAAATTAAACAGCTAGGCAGCTCATTGTGATTTAAAACAGAACTCACACCTTTGTGTAACCTAGCACACACATTTAGATTAAAAAAATCATAGTATGACATTAAGTCACACTCAGAAGTTATGTAAAAGCCTGGAAAGTAATTGCTAGCTAAACAGGTTAGTCGTAAGTATTGTTGCGATGTAAGCATGCATTGTTATTTAACTTAAATTAGTCTCTGTTAGAGAATATTTGTACTAAGTATGTCTTCGGAATCTAAAGTGAAGCAGTTAGCGTAATCTGCTGGCTCTTACGTTTTAGGGCACATGTTTTCTGGTCTTCGTTCAAAATATAGCCCTTCCGGCACTGGCAGTAATAGGAGGAGCCACTGCTGACACAAATGTGCTCACAGTCATGACCCATGGCACAGGCGTCCATACCTGGAACAAGCTTTCATTACTTGACTGTAGTGATGAGGCCAGTACTTGACTGTAGCTTTAACAAAATGGCAATATGCACAACAGGTCCCTTATAGGGCTCTAATCTGTTCTCTGTCACATAAACTGAATGCTTAAACGGCTCATGAGCTAATCAAATTTCTCTCGAGCCTTTAACACGTTCATTGTACTATAAAAATATCTGTAAGTTTTATAAAACTCAAAAGTTTCTTGCTAAAAACTAATCTGTCAAAACCACAGAACGTGGAAAAGACCCCTGTATACCTCCAAGTATACATGCGCGCTGCAGTTGGTGGAGTTTTAAATGTGTTTTACTGCTCATGTGTACCCCTAAACACAACGCGAAATGGACGCGAAAAGCATATGTCACCCCCTCATATTTATCAACATTGGGATGTGAAAATAAGGGATACGCCCACCATAATAAGGGATAATCCCCCCAAAAAACATATCCCCATATTAGATATGTTTTCCTGGAGCTGTTTCATTGTAAATAAACAGTTAAACGGTCAGTAATATTTTTTTGATATTATTATTTACAAAATAAAATGTAATAGTATACATTAGTAAACAGTTTAGCTTATTAAAATGAGCTATTATAAAGAAATAGAATCAAGTTATCGAATCTCATTAATCTTTTTCTCACTGTATAACTTACACATTCTGAATAAAGACCAACGAATGAATCTCATTTGTTTAGATTTTTTGTTAGATTATATTAAATAACAGGTGTCACTTTAAAAATGCACACATCTAACGTGATAATGAAAGCATTCGATTGCTTTCCTAAGGTTTTTTGCTCATTTAGGACAAGATTAGTTTAAAAAAAAAATAAAAATAAAAAAATCAAGATCGACATCTTTAATTAATATTATTATTAATTATGTGTATATGTTTGTTCAAACACGCACCCAATACCCAGTATTCACTTTCGCTACGCTTCAAATCGCATGTACAGAATCCGTTTGGGAAATAGCGTCTACTTATCACTATGGAGCGCGTCAGCTGACAGTCACGCATTGCTATATGATTGTTTTGTGGATTACATAGGAGGAGCGACGACACCTGTAATGAAAAGGAAAGCGAATCCCGCCGTTTTTACATTTATTTCAAAGTGTTTCATGCCTAATTAAAACGAAAGCACAGAAATTACTCACATTTAAGAGCAAGGGGCGGCCCCTAGTGGTGCGGCGGTATGGGTTGCGTACAAGGAGGAACGGCTCTTTAATGTTTATTGCCACCCTTCAGAGAAAGACTGAAAATACGGGAAAAATACAGGAAAATACCTTTACGGGATGATAACGGGATAGAACTGTAAAATACGGGTGAATCCCAGGAAAAACGGAGGGTTGACAGGTATAGACGCCCTTCAGGTCTTTAAAATCTCTCCGCGAAAAATTGGACAGGTGCGGATATATCTGTAGCAGGTCTACTAAATGATCCATCATTATATTCTTGCTAACTTGGTGGTGTTGTTGTTTTGGATGTTGTTCCTGTCAAACCTTGGTGAAAATGAGATACAAATCAACTGCACGTCAAAGAAGGCGGAGCTCCAAAACACGCTCACTAATTGTATAAACGCTATGAACCAATGGTAGATCAGAGGTGTCTAGGAGCTAGAATGACCTCCCCCAAAAGGTTTGCTTTGGTGAGCTCTTTCGAACTGCCGAAACAAACTCAAAATGAACAGTTTTTGTTATAAAAGATGTCATTTCAGTTCAATCTTCTAATTTGTTTGAAGTATACCAGGGCCTTTAGTGTAAAATAACGAGGCAAACGCAGGTCTATACGGAAACCAAATGATAAAGATGATCAGAAGACAACAAGACATTGTGCACTGCCAAGATGTGTGAAAAAAAGTTTGACAGTTGTATAAACATTACTTTCAGCAGTGTGGATGGCATCTTGATATGTTTTTGCTAATAAAAAGTATTTGGAACTACTTTTTACTTCTTATCAAAGAACGTTGTAGTGATTACAATGGGGCCTTGAATCCTGTTTGGTCTCTTGTACGTTATGTGAGCTCAAGTGCGAAACAAATTTACTGGCTACAGTTCACCCTAATGACCACCGGTGTCCCTAATAACCCATTTAAAGACAGTGAGACTTCATTTCGGAACTTTTAGTGGCTCTTATACTTAGCAAAATTGTGCCCTTAGCTTGCATAGCAGTTAGCATTTATATCAATGTTACGGTGACTAAGCAAATAATACACTCTGAAAGCGCAACTAGCAAGCACTTCTCTAGACTAGCACTCGAATAAGCAATTATAGCGTCCAAAAGATTGAATCTTGTCCTGAAAAAGATAAACAATTTTAATAATTCACAAACAGTCAGATATTCAAAGCTCTGAAATATCGAAGATTTTCAATGAAAAACATACTTGAAGTACACTAGTCTTACAACATCTGGAAAAGACAATGACAATATTAATTACTGAGAGAATTTCATTCAAAGACCCTAATTCCATAAAAAAAGGATGCAAAGCACATATATTAGCATTCAAAAAAGGCTATGGTGGAAGAAGGCTTCTTTGAATGATTGGTGGGTTTTGTTTATTAGCACTCACATGCTGAAGAAATATCTCCTTCAGAATGTGTTGCAATCTGATGATTCAAATAGATGGAAAACAAGATAATTACCTTCAATCTATGAATGCTAACTATTAATGTTCTACACTACCTACGTTTTTAAATGTATAATTCAGAACGACTCATTTTCCAGAAGATGAATCACCACCCACTCTCAAGGACTTAGATATAACTTATAAAAGGGAAAGACAAAGAGCCCAATCTCCCCCTTTTTTTTTGGATTAACCCTACCGCACAATGTCTCCCGGAACTTCGATGTGAGCTTCTCAATGACTCCATAGGTCTCAACGTAGAACACGTGGTCCTCAAGTGGATTGCTGGCCATGAGCTTCAGTGACCGCATGTCAGCTCTGTCCACTCCGACTGCGTAAATCTCAATCCCTGAGGCTCGTGCTGCAGCAGACACCTCCTCGACTTGGTCCTGAGGACGCCCGTCGGTAACAATGATGGCGACCTTTGAGATGTTCTTCGATTTAGGCCGGGCTCCTGACTTTTCAGTGAATGCTTCATCCATGGCTTTCTTGATGGCCATACCAGTCATGGTTCCTGCTGCCAAGGGTTCGATGCGGGTGATTGCTTGCTTTATAGTGCTTTTCGTAAGATGGCTTTTCAGCAGGAACTCAATCTTGACCGTGCTAGCGTAGTTCACCACTGCGACTCGTGTGGCATCAGGACCGACATCAAGAGTGTCCACCATGTCAGCCAGGAAGATCTTGACCTTCTCAAACTCACCTGGACGCACACTACGTGAGCTGTCAATGATGAAGACCAGGTCCAACGGGCGGCTCCTACACTGTGAATCTGTAGCTGAGAGTTGAGCAGAGATTAAGCAGTTTTTTTCAATACTCATTATCAAAATTATAATATGTAGATGCTGTTATTAGTCCATTAACCATTTAGATAGATTATCTGATTTAGAGATGACAACACAGTTGGGACCAAAAGTGAAATCTTTGCACCTTATTGACCTTATTCTCTGTGTATAAGCGGGCGCAGCCCTTTGAGTCTTTTTGTCACGAGAATTCCGCTCTGAGCTCTCATTCACTTAATTCATTTTCAGACATTAAAAATAGCTCGTTCTGCTGCTTGATGTTGCAAACTGATGTTTTCTTATTATATTATTCTATTTTGTCTGTTTAGTCATGCAAAGCGAGTAGTTTGACTATTTTCTGCCGTTTATTATTCCTTGTCATTTCTCCCATAGGCGACTGAATCGGAAGTTCTAAAACGATCGCAAAAACGGGCGACTTCAGCATTGAAGAAAAAGGGCAATACCTCACAAATGAAGAGATTTGATCAGATACTCAGTCTGCTGATGGTAACCGAGTCAGCAGCTGTGTATTATTACACAAATACGTCAGCATACTGTTTACATTTATGGCTTACTTAGGTTAACACAGACCTTACAAGATATTACTATTTATTTATATATTTACTTGCCTTCCATAATATAAAGGCTGCGTGGCTACAGGACCTTCCTAAACCAGCGATGCACGGACATTCTGTAGTCTCAACAGATCCCTGCTTACTAAGTAGCCCCCACGCTGAGTGGCATGGACCGCTCGACCGGCTGGGGGGCGCTTTAAAAAAAGACGAAATCACCCTCACTGTATATTAGAACACGACCAACTTTCCCACTGTGTAAATATTGGTAGGCCTCGGTACTTTTATAAGTCTTCATAAACGCTCCATCTACTTCTTGTGACAGGACAAAGTAATTAAAAATATCCCTGTAAGTTACCTCTGGCTCATATCATCTACACACATTAACAGTAACGATGGATGAGGCAATATGAGACCATCTGATCGCTGCAGGAAGGTTTCACTGTGCTTCCAGCTCAAAACATTTACTGAACTAGCATTATATGTCACTTTTTTAAAATTAAATTACAGCTAACTATATACTATGTAATGACTTTCCAAAACAGTCATCTGATGTACTGTGTTAGCGCTCGAGAAGTTGGATGACCAAATGTGGAAGAGCGAAGTATTAAAAGTGGGTGGGGTGGAATAAGGTCAATACAAATACATTCAAAAACAACATGTTCCTCATATTAGTTTAATCACATTTGCAGGGTTGTGTAAATTTGTGTAAAAGCAAATGTTGTTTCTTTATCAAATATCAAATTTGGCCACTACTGTAAAAATTTAGCAGGATGGAATGGAATGGATACATTTGAGTAAAGCATAAATTTAGCATGCAATCAAAAAGATCAGTCAGATTAGATCAGTCAGTGGGTTATAAATGAGTATGGTCACTTCTAAAACAAATCCTATCAGAATATTAGAAAGCTTCTTGAATTTAAAAAGTCTCTTAAGCTGTGAGGTTCCCTACAGGAATAAGGACCCTTGACCCCTTGATGCCATTTTGCTTTATCCACATTTGAAGCGAAGGAACTTTAAGATCCCTACTGTTACATGAAGGGTGTCCATTCTTGCTCCTGCAGTATCACTGTCCTGTGAGTTTAGCACCAATCTGGATTAAACAAAGCTGAACTAGTTTGCCACTAGTTAGTCCTCTAAATTACTAAAAAAACGTGTCTGTTGGGGCTGGTTTACCGAACATTGTACTGTAATGTGTATTCATATAGCGTGTTTATTGTGTATGGCCATACACCCAAAGAGCTTCACAATCATGAGGGGGTGGGTCTCTCCACACTACCACCAGTGTGCAGCATCTACTTGGATGATGCGAAGGCAGCGACAGGACAACTGTGTCAGTGGGCTCACCACACATCAGCTATAGGGGGAGTGGAGAGACATTAATCGAGCCAATTTGGTGGATGGGGGTGATTAGGAGGACATGATGGGTAGGGCTGATGGAAGGAATTTGGCCAGGACACTGAGGTTACACCCCTACTCTTTACGAGAAGTACCATGGGATTTTTAATGAACACAGAGAGTCAGGACCTCAGTTTAATGTCTCATCTGAAAGACGGATGAGACGTTGTGCCTCCAGGAGCAAGACTGAATACCCCAGTATGAATAAATGGAGGGTTAAACCAAGCAAAAGAGTATTTATGATATAATACCTGTCCACCCTGTGGCGTCTATGCTGTTGTGGGAAATAATCCTGCCTGGTGCCTCTTGTAATGATTCTTGTGGCACAGTAGACATTGATGGGAACTGTGGTGGGGCGGTCTGAAGATTTGCTTCTTCTGTCAGACTGGATGTTGACACAAATTGGGATGGGATCTTTCTAGAATAGGGCTCTGATTTATAAGTGGACAATGGCACAGGCTCTGGTGCCATTTGCCAATTTGTCTCTGGTTTTAATGTGGATGTTGACAGGGATTGGGTTAAGGTTCTGGAATATGTCCCTGATCGGGACAATGGCATAGGCTTGGGTGAATCACTTTGGTCATACGTCTCTGGTATTAATGTGGATGTTGACAGGGAAAGAGATGATATTTTTTGGGAATCAGGCCCTGATCTATGAGTGGATGTTGGCACTGGATGGGGCGGAGTGCTTTGGGAATGAGTCTCAGGTATCAGTGTAGTTGTTGACGAGGATTCAGGAAAGGTACTTTCAGCAAATGCCTCTGGTGTAAATGTGGGTTTTAACACAGATTGGGGTTGGATTTTTTTAAGATATGTCTCTTGAGTAGAGGCTAATTTTGGCAAGGTTTGAGATAAAGTGCCTTGGAAATATGTTTCTGGCACAAGGGTTGATGCCAGCAAGGATTCAGAGAACGTGTTTTGAGGATATGTCTCAGATGTCATGGTGGTGATTGGAAGGGATTGGGTTGAGGTCTCTTGTGAATTTGATTCCTGATCCAATGTTGACATGGATTGAGTCATGGATTTCTGAGGCAGAGAGACGTTTAAAGATTGTGTCATGGTTGAGGGAATACCTAATTCAGAGGCATCAGTCGGAAAGATTGCCTGGATATTTGTTGATTGCTCCATAAGAACCACAGATTTTTCTGGACTTGAATATGGTCCTTGTGGAAGATTGGACACATCTTTACTTTCCCCAGATTCTTCTGTAACTATAACAATTTTTTCTGAATTATGAACTTTTCTGCAAATTATTGGTGCCCATTCGCCTTTCAAGTGTTTGCTGGCCACATGGGGTGATTGGTCTTTATTTGCATTATAAACTTTTGCAGTTGGTATGTCTTTGAGCCAGGCACGAAGTTTGAGTTGAGAAGAAGGAGCTGTGGGTGCTGGATAAGCTACGGGGATAAGATTGGGCAAAATCCTCCTCTTCTGTTTGTGAGGGTTATCAGGTCCATCTAACCAGTATTTACTTCTGTATACTACGGACCATAAGAAGGTTGAAGTGAAAGGAAAGTCAGTCAAACAAATACAACTGGCATTGTTTGCAATACATGCCCTAGTTCTTCATTGTTTTAAAATACATGCCACTCATATCACATAAATGCTGAAGCATTTACGCACTTAAAAGGACACTTCAGACAAAAATAAATATTCTTTCATCATGTACTCATTGTAATTTCATTGCAAACCTTCCTTCTTCTTCAGAACAACAGAATGACACTGGAGTCAGAATAACACAAGACCCTAACTGACTTTTAGATTGGACAAAAGTACAGTGAGATATTCAAGAGATCTACTTGTTCCACAAGATGAAGGTAAGCTAATTTGAGCAAATGAAGAGCAAATATGTTATTTTTGGTGGAATTATCCATTCAGTGGTTAAATGTGGATGTATTTTATTTCACATATCCTAAATGCACTAGACCACAGGTGTCGAACTCAGTTCCTGGAGGGCTGGAGCTCTGCACAGTTTAGTTCCAACCCTAATTAAACACACCTGATCAAACTAATTGAGTCCTTCAGGCTTGTTTGAAACCTGACGTTTGAACGTTAAACGCTTGAAAACGTTTGTAAGTGCGTTAAAGCAAGTTTGGAACTAAACTGTGCAGGGCTGCGGCACTCCAAGATCTGAGTTTGACACCCCTGCACTACACATATTTATAACATTGTGCATTTTTCCAGAAATGCCATTCCATGCAAATTCCTATTATATTTCATGCATAGTCAACAAATATTTGTAGTTTCCATAGTACTGCATCACAGAGAATTAGGAAATCATTATCACAGCTCTAAATAAAATGGAAGCACTGAAATCCAAATAATACACAATAACTAAATCAACATCAGTTGCAAACTCAAAACACTTACCTGCTGGGTTCAGTGTCCGATGTGGAAGTGCGTTGTTTCTTCTCTGAGCGTAACTTTGGGCTAAAATGTAGGATGGATTATTAAGGTCATAGGATTCGCAGAGATCGAGCAGCAGAAGAGAGAAGCAATATACCAAACTCCCAATGAAGGACTTCATTGTCTCCCTGTTCTTCTCAAGTCTGCTTCAGGCTTGTGAGCTGTCCTCTCGTCTAACCGACACCAGTTTGTTCTGACAGCATCCTAGGCTGCACATTTAAAGGGTTGAGAAGGAACGTGTCAGATTTATGACCAATCCAAATACAGGAAGAGAAGTCCCTCCTCAAATTACAGGAATCTATTACACAAACTCAGTGGTGTAAAGAAACTAATTACAAATACTCAAACTACTGTAATTGAGTAGTTTTTCTCAGGAATTGAACTTTACTAAGTAGTTTTAAAAATGTGGACTTTTACTTTCCCTTGAGTACATGTTTAGTGCAGTATCAGTACTTTTACTCCACTACTTTCCTTCAACCTGCAGTCACTACTTTTTTCTTTCTTGTCTATGGTCATTGTCTAAAGTAGAAAAATCAGTCCTGTGATTCCTGTCAAATTAAATCACACATAGAAAGTAAATCGCATCATACTGAACAAACTCAAGACATTGGCACTTTATAAATGCAGCAAACCTTTTGGAAACATTAAAAATGTCCAAGAAGATGTCCAAAATCTGTACACGCAATGATCCAGAGACTTTATATAGACTGCAGGTCACTGAAAACGATGAATGTCGACTGTATGATGACTGAAATCACCAAACAGCCTTAAACAATCACTAAATGGAACAAATGAAGAATGGAGGGAAGGATCCAAGAACCAAATAAATGAAGGATTTAAGGAAGCACTGAACAAACTAAGGAAGGAAAGGAGGAGGGAACGAGCGAACGAATGAAGGAACAAAAATATGAAAGACAGAATGAGCGAATAAATGAAGGGAGGAAAGAAGGAAGGACCGAATGAAGGAAGTATTCAAGGAAGGACTGAACAAACTTAGGAGGGAAGGAACGAACAAACGAATGAATGAACAAAAGGACCTAATGTACGAAGAAACAAATTTATGAATGAACGAACGAGCGAACGAACGAAGGAAGGAAGAAACGAATGAATGAAAGAAGGAGAGAACAAACAAATAATTAAAGAAGGGTTGGAAGAAACGAAAGAAAATAGGAAGATCCCTAAATACACTACATGTTGTTTGTGCAGGGATGTGTAAACAACTTTCTGTAAACGCATCAACTTTTCAGTGTAATACTCACTACTCTTGAGTACTTTTAAAAGGTCTACTTTTTACTCATACTTTGAGTAATATTTGCTACAGATACTTTTACTCTACTTGCGCTACATTTTTGGGCAAGTAATGGTACTTTTACTTGAGTATGATTTTTCAGTTCTCTTTTCACCACTGTACAAACTATAACATCAGACAATAGGTATTACAAAGGATGTAATATATTAAGTCAGCTATTTTTGTTGGATATTTTAGAAATACGAACATAAGAAGCTATAGAGATAAACTTAAAAGTCATTGATGGTTTTAAAAAAAAAAGTCTGATGGCAGATACAATGTTTTAAATGTTTATTGAAGTAATAAGATTACAGAACATGTACAAGAAAAGAAACAAACCAAAAACAAAGCAAAAAAAATACATGCATCCATTGATTTTTTTTTTTACAGCACTAGCATTTTCCTTTTTTTAAACTCTGTATCATTGTCATTCATACGAGGAGAGTTTCCTCTTGTGTGTTAACCAGTATTACCCAGAAGGTACCATGACAATAGATCACCATGATGATGGCTAACATGATGGTGCACAATGGTTCAATGGATGGAAAAAAACACACTATTTAAACATGATAAAAAGTGCTTTGAGCTCTTTCACTTTTTAAAGGATGAAAGTCTTACGTCCACTAAGAAAGTACACAATGGAAATAAATATACTGTTTTAACCGTCACACTGGATTGTCTAAACGGGTCTTTAATCTAGCAAAACAGATTTATTAGCCGAGGTGATTCTAAATGCAAGTGCCCTGCCAAGTTGTAGGGCAATGTTGATTTTCACAATATTTCCTCTACTAAGACATCAGGAGAAAATAAAACACACACACAGCATTGAAAAGCATGGAAAAATAAAGATCTCAAGGTGGCAGGTAAAGTGAAAGCTTTCATTGGTAAAAATGTCAAACGGCAGATCGCCTGCCCCATCTCAGAATCATTTCATTAGTGATCGACTATGAATCAACTATATAATTCTGTCGTAAGCACAATTTATTGCAGAGCCCGAGTCATGATGCCCACAAAAAGAGAACGGCATTTCATATCTCAGATACAACACTAAATAGTTAAAACAAATCCTGCGTCAATCCATCTCTTCCCCGACACCGCGCTGCTTCAACAGTATCCCTATAGTTTTACAAAAATAGATCTGCAGTGATGAGCTGTTACGAGAGTCATGCGAAAGAAATAGTCATGGTTAAGTCTATGCGAATATGTAAGCTGCTGATGTGACGAGTGGACGCTGGGAGTCTAAACGCCCTCCATGTGTTGGAATGGAAGGCAGGATCGAAAGGCAAAGATGGGTGTCTGCACTGGCTTTTACTGATGGAACCAGTGAGGGGGATTCAAGCTGGCATGTAAGGAGGAGGAGGCTCCTTCGCTGGCATTGTCATGGCCATTTCATAGGTGGGAAGGATATACTATGATAGAGAAAAGACACCATTAAAATGAACAATAAGACATTATTTAACTACAGGATTCCCACACTTTCATGAAAGAAGACTTAAGGATTTTTTAAAGCATTTTTTAATCAAGCACCTTTGTAAATTATACTGCAGCATACGTAGCACCATGAAAGTA
The DNA here is from genome assembly GCA_903798035.1 of Danio albolineatus. Lineage (NCBI taxonomy): Eukaryota > Metazoa > Chordata > Actinopteri > Cypriniformes > Danionidae > Danio > Danio albolineatus. The sequence continues at coordinate 1,864,858 of CAIGQQ010026964.1, read as the reverse complement.
CTTACAGTGCCAAACAATTCACTTACACTTAATCTTAACATTCAAAAAGTAATTTACAAAAAACAGTTGACCGTTGTAAAAAGCCATAATCAAAAAACTTTAATAAAATTAGTTGAATTCAAAGTTGATGATATTCATATGCAGTTTTTGAAATATTGATCAAATGTGCATCAGTTGTCAGTGTTATTGTACAAGATTTTAAATGTAAGACTTTTTAATTTAAAAATCATTCTCATTCTTTTCGTTCTGTATTTGCCATCTACAGTGTACAGAGTACAGTGGTTGAACTAAAACAATTAACATTAATTTCAAGTTTAATTCAAACACTTTCAAGGACCTATATTTGTTCTTTCCAGGTACTTTCAAGAAGTGTAGGAACCCTGTAACTAACAACCACACAGCACACTTTTCTTTTGGGTAAATGTAAAAACTGGCAATCTCAGCTGGCTGGGTTTTTAGAGGGATGTACAAATATACAAACTTCTTTCATAGGTAAACAGCGCCCTCTACTGTAACAGTGTGTTAATTGTAATAACGTGCACTCCTATGGAGGGCGAAACCCGCAAACGCAATAAATAGATGAATAAATAAATAAACCCATAAGTTCCTGCACAAATAAAACAATATAACATGTATGTATGCATGTATGCATGTATGTATGTATGTATGTATGTATATATATATATCCACAAATTCCTGCATACATAAATATATAAATAATTACTAGTGCAGGCAGGTAAATATTTAAATTACATGAATGTTGA
>CAIGQQ010026964.1:1841579-1861495 GCA_903798035.1 Danio albolineatus | reverse complement strand
TATATATATATATATATATATATATATATATATATATATATATATATGGATAGATATACACACATTATCTGACAATACTCATTATTCCATATATAATGATTTACAATGACTTTTAGCATTGAGAATTGATTTGTCACAGTGCCCTTTGATCCAAATGTATTCATAAACTTCGTCAAACAACACTATTATCATTTATATCAGTTGAGGATTGTTTGTTCACGGTCTAGTTATCTCGTGACACCCAACATACTAAATTATATAACGGTTTTCAAATATTTATTCATATTATAACGTATTAGCTATATAATCATACAATAGCTATATAATTCTACATAAATGACTTAATCTTAAATGAACACACATCAAACTCGCCCCCCTTAACAGTTCAACCATAACAGTTTAGTAAATTCCACCTCAGGCCTCAACTAGCAGTTAGCTGCCAACGAATAAATTGTAAATCAACCGTTAAATATAACATTCACATTACATTAATCGACTTACATGAACACATAATGGTCTTATAAAATGTTTACTGATAATACAATACATCTAATCACGTTCACGTGTCTGTTTTGTTGATGGTTACATTTCAAAACATTGAGTTATGCTAGCGGTCGTTAGCATCGAGCTAACACGGGTCTGCCAGCCAAGCACATCCACACAGACGGACATTCATACAGACACACCCCTAAAAGGCGAGGGAAACGATATTGACACATTTCAACTGTTAGAAACTACTAGCTGACATTTGATTAATATTTGAAGCTTCGTACCATGTACCAGGTACCCAGAATGATGGTTCCAGTCCTCACGTGACAGCAGCCACAGCAGCGCGCGCTGTACAGTCGGTCTCGAGACGGTTTAAAACGCATGTCGTTCTCGGTGCTTTGAAGAAACATCGAGAAAAAGACACGAGACAAAGCTCTTCTGTCAAAAACAGCAGCGTTCTGTTCGGTCCTGGAAAAACTCCCCCTGTCGGGCGACAAACGGCGGGGGCGTGGTTACAGCTAGTAAAACGATGCCCGAGCAGTCAGCGAATCGGATCTTTGACTCGGATCTTTACATACATTCATCATATGCATACATCAGTCAAACTTGAACCGATTCGTGCAACATGTTTGAAGTGGTGTGAATCAAACTGGACGATTCTCTTATAATTTGAACTAAACAGAATGAACCCAGTGGTTCAACAACGCAGAGACTCATTAAACCATTGAACCGACAATCTGAAAACCTGTTATCTTTTTTAAAAATTATTTTGACTAACTGTTTATGCTTTAAAGTAGAGTATTTTATTTAAAACGAACACACAATGTTATTTGTAGTTTTTAGAACAAAAAAAGATTACATTTTGCTTAAACGCACAGCTATAAATTGTTAAAAAAAGGAATTGTATGGAAATATAATATTTGCAATATTTAAACGATAAGCAAAATAGTAATTTTGTATTTTACATCGAATAAGTGCAGTTTTAGTGAATTATTGCAGAATTATTAAATGTAAACTGACACGAAACACATTACAATATAAAGCTATTAAACACTACATACGGACAAGTTAATGACGCAATACGCCAAATGATTCTTTGATTTTGGAACCGATTCATAGAAAAAGGATTCGTTCATCGGTACTGAATCTTTTGTGACAAATAGGAGCTTGGTTTGTCGGATCATGCATGGAAATATGTAACGCATGACTGCGCTTATAATTGATGCTGCATTGGTGTTTTAAGCAGTGCTCGTGCAGGGATGATGTTGATGATGATGTGCACGAGCTCCTCCAATTGCAGACAGATGCATGCAGCTTCAGTGCTGGATGCATTTCTGCTAAAGCCTTTGTGAGTTTGTAAAGCTGTTATATAATAGATGAGATGCTGTAAATTACATAAGCAATCAGCTGATCAGGAAACAGACAGTGGCGGATTACAAATATACAGAGGCTCCGTACGATTGATATTATTAAGGGTAATGTCAGATCTTCTAAAAGACCACTTTTTAATATTATTACTATTCAGTGTTTCAAAATATGTGCATTTTACTGCTTTAAGTCATAAAAACTTTAAATCAGTTCCACGTTATTTTGTAATAAATAAATAATAGCAATAATATAAAACAAAATGGGGTTTTCAATATTATTTTTTATTATATAATTTATATTTTTCTATATTTTTTGCCACTATCCCTCAAGCCGTTAGGTTTAGCTATCTGACAAACGGCTAGTTAAAAATTATATCAAATTGTTATAGATTATTATAAAACAGTTATTTCCTAAAAATCTATCTCTGCAGCTATCAATTCAATTAAAAGCAATTTAAAAACATTCCAGCATTCATTTAAATGTCGGGGCTCATTTTTAGTCATTCAGACTGGATTTTCACTCTTCTCATTCTCATGAAATAGTAAAGAAACCATACACAGACCTTTGTTTCAAACAGAGATAGATGACTAATAGACTAGACTAGACACATGCTTGCAATTGCAAACCAAAAGTAATCTCTCAATTAAAATCACAACACTGATTGAAATAATTTTTTTATTAAATATAAAAGTTGTTTTTTTAAATGTATCCTTTATTTTAATAATAGAATACAGACTGTTTGTGCCCCTTCCATCTGGCCAATTAGGGCACGCACTAACAGACTGGGGAATAGCTTCTTTCCAAGAGCAGTAGCCTGTATTTCAACACTTACATACTGCTGTGGAACTCAAGGCGAGAACAACTCATGCCCCCTTTTCCCATACGGCTGCTAATGCACTTGACTGCACTGAGACTGTTCATTCATTCATTCATTCATTCATTCATTCATTCATTCATTTTCTTTTCTTACTCCCTTTATTAATCTGGGGTCACCACAGCGGAACGAACCGCCAAATTATCCAGCATATTTTTTACACAACGGATGCCTTTCTAGCTGCAACCCATCTCTGGGAGACATCCATACACACTCGTACACTCTGGACAAATTTAGCCTATCCAATTCACCTTTACCACATGTCTTTGGACTTGTGGGAACATGCAAACTCCACACAGAAATGCCAACTGACCCAGCCGAGGCTCAAACCATTGACCTTCTTGCTGTGAGGCAAACGTGCTGCTCACTACGCCACAGTGGCGTCCACACTGAGACTGTGCTACTATTTAATCATACAGTTAAATCTTGCGTTCGGTCTTTTTTATTGATATATTAGTTTATTCATTCTTTATCTCCTATTGCTGCTGGTGTCTAACAAATTTCTTTACGATACTACAATGACAATAATGATCTAATTCTAAAGGTCTGAATGCAAAAGGCAAAAAAAGAGAAAGGGTTTAATGTAACGGAAATTGGTTATTTATTAATGCTGTCAAACGATTAATCGCATCCAAAATAAAAGTTCATATTTACAAACTATGTTTCTGTGTACGTAAATATATGCATGAATATACTAATATTTGTTATATGAGCAACATCACACGAGTAGCAGTGCAATATGGCTGTATATCAGCACTTGTGGCAGGTGTGCGTTGTTGTTAGTGTCTCACCAGTGACGATATACAGCCATCGCACTGCTACTAGTGTGATATCATGCTTATAAAACAGTTCGACGGCATAATCGTGTATATAAAACCTAAAATCAAACACGGAGAGTCTTAAAATCTTTTTGTTCAAGGAACTACTTCACCGCCACTCATTCACATTTGCAGAACATAAACCATTGCTAATTCACACACGTCACTTTAGAAAGAGTGTTCGAATGATTCTTTAGCGTAATGTCTAAAGTGATGACAAAACAGGTGATTTTGCTAACATTTTAGGATTATAAGGCTGAACGGCATGAAATGGCATCAGTCTATAGAGATTTAGTATTATAGTATTATTTAGTATTATAGATCTCAGTATTTATCTGTTGCAATCAGATCACAATAATCAACCCCCCCCAAAAAAACCAAAAATTCACAGCAAAGCAAACACCACCAAATTACTATAGTATAAATACAGCACTACAATATACAAAAGAAAGAGATCGACTTACCAGTTTAATAATGATTTGATCAGCTGTAGTTTAATATTACGCAGAGTTTTTCTCCTCTTAGGGCTTATTATGCGGTCTCTGTTGCCATCTTTTGTCAACCGTCTTTGCTCTGCTCAGTATGACAGGTTGATGGATGCTGATGCTCTGTATCGCCGATATTATAAATATTTAAATTATAAATATTTAAATTAGGCATTATCCTTCTAAATAAACTGCATACAATTACATTCTCGCCTAAAAAGCCTCAAAAGTACATTATGTTGTCCAACAGCTGCAATATTTGTCAAACAGTAGTGAGTTTATTGATCTGCTGTCACTGTGTGTGTACGGAGTAATACAGAAGGTTGATCACTCTATGCGGGTGGAGTAATACAGAAGGGTGAAGAGGCTGTATGAGTTCTGATATAGCAGAATATTGCACGGCTATCAGCCAATCAGATTCCAGAACCAGACAGAACCGTTTTCTAAACATTACATTATATAATACATATATATCTATGTATTATGTAAATACAAACTTTTATCTTGGATGTGATTAATCGGCACTATTAGATATCATACTCAAGATGTGGTAGTCTAAAAAACTAAGAAAACGTTCAAATATATTTCAGGTTGTTCAGATATATCTCGTATATATCTAAGAAATATGATCTGAGCTTTGTGAAACCAGACAGACAAAAGCCACTCTGCAAAGCACAGAATTTCAGTTGTTTTAATGGAGACACTGATTAACCTTATTCTGTGATGAGTTACATTAATTTCCATAGGTTCCGACTCTCAGCCAGACTTAGAAAAAAAAAAAAAACATATATCAATGTCATTGCTGCAAAACTAAAGGTACATTATTTACATTCAAAAAAAAAAAAAAAAAAAAAGCAAACAGAAACATTGAATCAAAATTATAATAACAAGAACAACAGTGCCGATGGTTTTGGGATGGAAGTGAATACTGAAGGCCAGAAATGGCGAGTTGAAGTTCTGAAGTGAACTGTGTGTCCCAGAATGACTCAGCATGTGCGACTGTATGGTGCGCCCTGAGGGCCGGAGCCAAAGCACAGACATTTCAAGAGCATTTCGTCATCTCAGAAGCTTAAAAGAACACTTTTCAAGGATATAAACTAAATACTTCAATGGAGCACAAAGGAAAACATCTGAACTCGTTCTTAAAGAGACAGTCCACTTAAAAAAATGAACATTTGCTGTCATTTTACTCGCCCTCAGGGTGACCTTTTCTTTTAAGCAGAAGATGTTCGGTTGACATCGGGATCCTTTGTGATTCAATGACTAAACAAAATGAATATTTTATCCTGAAGGCATTCTGAAGCCAGGTTATCTATACAGGAAGCTGAACATTATTTACAGCAATTTTACTATTTGTGAACAGACCATTTGCAGAAGGTGTAGCTTTAAGGTTATAATAAAGTAAATAATGAGCAGTTTCTTGCGCTTGAGATTGCATTTCATGAGGATTGATTTTTCTATGAATCGCCAAGGTCATGTTTTAGGCTAAAATGAGTCTTTAAAGGGATAGTTCCCCCCCCAAAAACTTCATTCTGCCATTGTTTACTCATTCATAGATTGTTCCAGTATTCAAACTAACCTCACCAGTCATTTACTGCCATAGTTGGAAAAAAATAAACACCACAGGAGTAAACGAGTGATGAGATCTGTTTGGATATTACCATCCTTCCAAATATCTTTCATTTATACAGTATGTGAACAAAATGATGGCAAACATTTCATTTTGGGGTGAATCTCCATATTGGATAGCCTGAGGGTGAGTAAACTAGCGGCACTTTCTCATTTGTTCCTGACATTAAGCTGATCCCATCTGTAAAACAACAAATGGGAAAATCCTGATGTGGGACTGCGGGTCAAAAATTAAAATGGTTGGGAAAAAGTGTAACAATATATGGTCCTTTATTGGGGAAAATGTGCAAATAAAAGTCCTGTCTCTTAATCAGATTAGTTTTGGCATTCGGGTAGAGCTGGAACGATACTGGAGCGATTAATCGTCTGCTTAAAATACACGCTTTCAGTCATTTTTGGCCCCACAGGGCGTCTAATGCAGTAGTGCATAAACGAAACCAAAATCATAATAAAAATGAAGGAACGAAAGCCTCGTTTGTTTTCCTACAGTCTGAAACCATCCCACAATAATAATAATAATAATAACAACAACAATATTAATAATGCTTCAAAGATGCAGGAAATTATTGCCTAAGGCATGATTCTATACAATATTTTCAGTACATACTTTGTAAGTGTTTGAGGAAAACGATCCTTGTATCTGCTACTTGTTCAAAAAGAATGTACAGCTTGATTACTCTAGTTTTGTGCCTTAGTCCATTTTTGCTGCTTTCACATTTTCGTTTTGTTTTGTTTTTCCTTACAGCTTCAGTTCGTTGGCGATTTTGGATGCGATGTTCTTGAAAGCGATGGATGTTCCTGATATCCGTTTGAAGCGCACGCCGTTTAGCGAGAGGCGGGGCAATTTGCACACCTCCATCTCCCATTGGACCAAACTCTCGGCGTGGCCGTCGCCGTGGACGCAGAGCAGCAGGAATCGCTCGCGCTGCTCGTAGTCGCAGTTGTTGGCGTCTAGGACTTTGCGGATCTCGCGCATCATTTCTGTGGGCTCCATGGACGAGGTGGTCTTCATGCTCCAGGTGAAGCGGAGCGAGCGGGGTTTGGCGTCTTTATGTTCTTCTTTCTGATCCCCTGACACATTACGACTGAAGGAGAGAAAGAAAGGTAAGAGAAACAGACATTGTTTAGTTTGTGTGTTCACTTTTTAAATGCTAATGACAAGATGAAGGCCAGAAATGTACACAAGTCTACACTATATTCAATTCAAGTGTTGAATATTCAACTACATTCAATTTCACAATATTATGGCTTTACAAAAGGTGCACAGTACTGCATTACAATTTAATAACTTTAACTAACTAACTAGTAACTAATAGCTTTTAACAGTTAAAGAATTATATATAACAGTTAACCTGCAGTTACACACACCGGCCACTTAAATAGGTACAACTGCTTGTTAACGCAAATTTCTAGTCAACCAATCACATGGCAGCAACTCAATGCATTTAGCCATGGTCAAGGCGATCTGCCGCAGTTCAAACTGAGCATCAGAATGAGGAAAAAAGGTGATTTAAGTGACTTTACACGTGGCATGATTGTTGGTGGCAGACGGGCTGGTCTGAGTATTTCAGAAACTGCTGACTTTCATGCACAACCATCTCTAGGGATTACAGAGAATGGTCAGAAAAAGAGAAAATATGGAACGGGAGACTTGCATCATGGATGTGCAGACCAAAATCTCTGAGGAATATTTCTAGTTGAATCTATGCCATGAAGGATTAAGGCAGTCCTGAATGCAAAAGTTTTGGGTGAACTATCTCTTTTAAGGCAGATTTAGACATATTCAGCAAGGATGTATTAAACAGATAAAAATGAGCATTAAAGATTCAACTCATCAGAATCCAGTGCAAAACGTTCTAAAAAATTCCTTCTTGTCACAAATGATCACATATACAGTTGAAGTCAGAATTATTAGCCCCCCTTTTGATTTTTTTTCTTTTTAATATTTCCAAATGATGTTTAACAGAGCAAGGAAATTTGCACAGTATGTCTGATAATATTTTGTCTTCTGAAGAAAGTCTTATTTGTTTTATTTTGGCTAGAATAAAAGCAGTTTTAAATTTTTTAAAGATCATTGTAAGGTCAATATTATCAGCTACTTTAAGCAATTTTTTTTTCGATAGTCTACAGAATAAACCATCATTATACAACAACTTTCCTAATGACCCTAACCTGCCTAGTTAACCTAATTAACCTAGTTAAGCCTTTAAATGTCACTTTAAGCTGTATGGAAGTGTCTTGAAAAATATCTAGTCAAATATTATTTACTGTCATCATGGCAAAGATAAAATAAATCAGTTATTGGAAATAAGTTATTAAAACTATTATGTTTAGAAATGTGCTGAAAAAAATCTCTCCGTTAAACAGAAATTGGAGGAAAATAAACAGAGGGGCTAAGTAATAATTCTGACTTCAATTGTGTATATATATATATATCCCACAAAATATAAGGCAGCATGATTGTTATTAACGTTAATGTTTTTTCAGTAAAAACCGGAGGTTGACCAATGTGCTGTAGGGACCAGACCACTTGAATAAAATTACAATCTATAAAGCAACATGCATAAAACTAAACGAGTACATCCCAATAGGAGAATATAAAAGTAATTTCTGGAGGATTTGATTGGAGTAATGATGCTGAAAGTTTGGCTTTGAGTCGCTACAATAAATGACATTTGTAAATATATTCAAATAACTATATGGACCCTTTTCACAGGACTGTCATGATCCTAAATCCTTGATCCCAAAAAAAAAAACGTATGAACATTTAACATGCATTTATGTAAGTATTATATCATCTTTGCATCAAACTACAAAAAAACAACAACAAAAAAACGAATGACCGCCTAAGCGAGGTGTTTCTAATGCAGCGTCTATGGGGCTGAGAGTAAATTTGATGTTTCTCTCCCCTCTGGCTGCCGTCATCAGTCTCACACAATTTTTCCCTTTTTCTGAAAGTCTTGATAACATCATCATAGCTTTTTCTTTAAATTAATTCAGCAAATAGGACTGTAAAACATGATTTGTTGTATTCTCCCATTCACTGCGCTCTAAGTTTAACCAAATATGACGACTTCGGCTGCTGAGAACCCAGAAATGTGAAAGGGTCTATTGTTGTTGATTAAATAAGTGCAGCCTTCATGAGCATCAAAAACATTTAAACAGTAGTGTATCTATTTATTTGAGTTATTGAAATAAAATACTGCTTTTCTGAGTTTAAAATAGATTTTTGTCAAAAAAAAAGACAAATTTTAGTTGCTGTACACTACATGCCCTCACTTACATTACTCTATCAGAGCATTTATGTGAATTCCTTCTACTCCCACATTAGCTGACCTTGAGTACAATCCAGGCCTTCAAAATAGACATGCTGATGTATGTGTATGTACAGTAAATGAGCATAACATCAAGTTCTAATACATGTTTTCAGTGACAACACATCATGCAATGAAACACACAAGTGCATATGACATGCACACGAACGCAACCATGCAGAAATGCACAAACATTGTACACTCAATGGTGTAACTATAGGATATATATTAATAAACATGAGTAGAATGCTTGTAAGAACAGATTCAAATTGACGACAAAAAAATTTGTAATTTAAATTATATACAAATTGAAATATCTATGTAACAAAATTGTTTTTGTAGCTTTGTTTTATGAGTGTTCATCATTTATCTACAGTTGAAGTCTGAATTATGAGCCCTCTTGTTTTTCCCCCCCCAATTTCTGTTAAACTGAGAGAAGATTTAACACATTTCTAAACATAATAGTTTTAATAACTCATTACTAATGACAGATTTATTTTATCTGTGCCATGATGACAGTAAATAATATTTTACTAGATATTTTTCAAGACACTTCTATACAGCTTAAAGTGACATTTAAAGGCTTAACTAGGTTAATTAGGTTAACTATGCAGGTTAGGGTCATTAGGCAAATCATTGTATAATGATGGTTTGTTCTGTAGACTACAGAAAAAAAAAACTGCTTAAAGGGGCAAATAATAATGACCTTAAAATTACCTTAAAAGCTGCCTTTATTCTAGCTGAAATAAAACAAATAAGACTTTCTCCAGAAGCAAAAATATTATCAGACACACTGTGAAAAATTCCTTGCTCTGTTAAACACCATTTAGGAAATATTTAAAAAAGAAACAAAAATTAAAAGAGGGGTTAATATTTCTGACTTCAACTGTATATATAAATACATCTATATATTAAATATACACTTATATTTGATATAAATTAAATATAAATTTATAATACTTATATTATGTCAAAACACTCTTATTTTGTATGCGAATAAGCTTTGCCCAGCACTAAATATGATATATTTAAATTGTACTTCCTTATTTCTGCCACAAGGAGTCAGAGCAGAACTGAACTGCTGACTTTAATACAGATCAGAATATTTTAAAGGGATAGTTCACCCAGAAAAATAGAAAAAACTGCCATCCTTTACTCCTCTCTCACTTGCTTGAGTTTCTTTCTTCTCTTGAACACAAAGGAAGATATACTGGAGAATGTTAGACTGTTTTATTCTTATATTAGATGTCAGTGACTGCTCCCTGCCCCCAACATTCTTCAACACATCTTCCTTTGTGTTCAACAGAAGAAAGACACTTACCAAAGCTTGGAACCACTTAAGTGTGAGTAAATAATGAGGAAATTCCCATTTTTGGGGGTGAACGACCTCTTTAATCTTCATTCACAGAATAGATTCACTGCTTCATACGACACTCATATCTTTGGCTAATGCTGAATAATAGATAATGAAGAATTAGTCATGCAGAATAGAGTCTAGTGAATAGCACCAGGCCAAAAAACTGGACTAAAAGGCAAAGAAAAGATGACAGAAAAAAGTCGGAAGTTTAAAAAGTAGATATCCCGTTCTCACCTTGAGTCCTCATACCTCCCATTTCTATCGCATTCTGCCGGGACTCTTTAAACACCAGGGTGAAAAAGAAGAAAAAATAGTTTAGTGGCATAAAAATCTGAGACACGCTGATCAAGGAAAGACAGATAAGACAACAACAGTTGAACCAAGAAGCTGGAGAGAATATCAAAGACGGATCTCATTTCCTGTGTGAGCGAAAGGAGAGGAATATTAGACATGCACTTCAAGTTGACCTGCGTGGAGAGACTGGACAGGGATTGACTTCCTGTAGCCTATGATTTCACTTCCTGTCCTAAATAGATTCAGTGTGGAGGACATAAACTGAGCACAAAGAAAGACAAGGGTGTTTCATAATGAATAAAAGATGAGCGTTTGCTTAAAAGAGTAAATAATGTGGAGCAGAGGGGGGTAAGCTGGGCCAGTTTCACCATCTTCAAGGCAGGGAGAAATTAGACAGCGAGGTTGATATTGCTAATTATTAATATTTAATGTTAATTATTTTCTTTTTTAGCATAGTAATTAATATTTCAGTGAGTTAAGAATGGGAATGGGTTATGATAGTCAGAAACTGAAAGCATAAAAGTAAAATAACGTTTGTTACAAATTAAATGTTCACTACAAATAATTAAATATATATTTCAATATTTATAATAAGTTGTATTATTTAGAACAAATAATGTTTATTTCATAAAAATATATACAGTTGAAGTCGGAATTATTAGCCCCCCTGAATTATTAGCCCCCTTGTTTATTTTTCCCCCAATTTCTGTTTAACTGAGAGAAGACTTGTTCAACACATTTTTTTAAATAATAGTTTTAACAGCTCATTTCTAACTTGTATAGAGCTTAAAGTGACATTTAAAGGCTTAACTAGGTTAATTAGGTTAACTAGGCAGGTTAGGGGAATTAGGCAAGTTATTGTGTAACGACTATCAAAAGAAATTAGCTTAAAGAGGATAATAATTTTGACCTTTAAATGGTCTTTAAAAAATTAAAACTGCTTTTATTTAAGCTGAAATAAAACAAATAAGACTTTCTCCAGAAGAAAAAAATATTATCAGACATACTGTGAATATTTCCTTGCTCTGTTAAACATCATTTGGGAAATATATATAAAACAAATAATAATTCAAAGGGGGGCTAATAATTCTGACTTCAACTGTATATATTTTATTTTTAAATGAATAAAAAAATAGGTTAAAAAGGATATTTCACGTAGCCTTTAAACTAAATGTTGACTTAAACCAAAAAAAAAAAAACTGAATAAAAATATATAGACCTATTAAAAAATAAATATATTAATGAAAATTAAGTTCAATAAGATTAAAATTATGCAGGAAAAGCGTGCAAATAAAGCCTTGTTTATACTTCCACGCCAAGTGATCAGCGTGACCCACGGCTCATGGAATTTTCGTGCATTTATACTTCTGCGCGCTGTATGTGCAGCTCTGCAATAACACTTCCGAAACTCTAGCTGGCAGTGTGGTTATGTTCCTCTGTGTCCAGTTTCTTGTCCGTTGTTTTGTTTTTTCTGAACGCTACCATAATCTACAAGTGGAACCGGCGGACGTGCAACAACTTTAATAATAAGGTAAACACAAAGCAACAGTTTCCATCTGGAGCTCCTTGTAAACACTCGCTCCATCGGGCTTGTGCGGCTCTAACCTCCGCACACTCACGTCAGCGCGGCCAAGCTGACCAATCACAGAGCTTGCGATACGCGTCATTTCAACGTGTAGTTACATTTTTTGAGAGGTGCGCGTCAGCGTCGGTTACGGAGACCACGTGCAGGCTGCGCCGAAGCATACGCATGTGCTTGACGCAGAAGTATAAATTTGCTTTTAAGCAGCATTTCCAACCAAAGATTCAAAAAGAACAAAATCGTCACTTCCTGATAAACTTGCACCAAATTTTTAAAGTAAAAACAGAATTTGGTGCGGTAGGAGTAGCTGCGTCAATCTTTTCTTTATTCAATAAATGACTTGCACCTCAAAAGACAAATGCCGACATGCAATAAACAGATGGTGGCGTTTGAAGGTGTGAGACGCAGAGCACAGGCGCTCTTGATTCTGGAGGTCATTAATAATATAATAACACTAATACTGAAACGGTAAGGCATTTAAAATGGCCAAAAAGTTATTGTGTAACGACTATCAAAAGAAATTAGCTTAAAGAGGATAATAATTTTGACCTTTAAATGGTCCTTAAAAAATTAAAACTGCTTTTATTTAAGCGTAAATAAAACAAATAAGACTTTCTCCAGAAGAAAAAAAATATTATCAGACATACTGTGAATATTTCCTTGCTCTGTTAAACATAATTTGGGAAATATATCAAAAAAATTATAATTCAAAGGGGGGCTAATAATTCTGACTTCAACTGTATATGTTTTATTTTTAAATGAAAAAAAAAAAGTTAAAAAGGATATTTCACGTAGCTTTTAAACTAAATGTTGACTAAAACAACAACAAAAAAAAACTGAGTAAAATATATAGAGCTATCAAAAAATAAATATATTAATGAAAATCTAAAGTTGAAATCTTAAAATTTTTGAATTTTTGCCGACATGCAATAAACAGATGGTGGCGTTTGAAGGTGTGAGACGCAGAGCACAGGCGCTCTTGATTCAGGAGGTGATTAAAAATATAATAACATTAATACTGAAACGGTAAGGCATTTAAAATGGACAAAACAACATTTAGGATGTTTTACAGTGTGCTCAGCCTGCTGGTTTGTCCATTCACACACATTTTTATCATCACATGATCTCTTATAACAAAATTACATGACTTTTAATGCGCATACTGGAATTTGTTTGGTAAATGTTTCCATTATAGTTTATCCACAGTGTATCCTACTCAGTTGTATGTTTTTTATGTACATTTTCAAAACTTATGCACATCTTGGCGTTTCCATCAATCGCTTTTTTATGTGCATATCCAAAATGCGCATAAAAATAGGTGAATGGAAACGTAGCTACTGGCACAGCTTACCCCAAACTATTTGGTTGATAATAATAAAAAAAGCTGCTTTTTAAAAATAAAAATGAACATTAATAATTTAGCTAAATTCATTAACATATACACTACCATTCAACGGTTTGGCCTCAAATATTGATAAAAAAGCAAATTCAAACTTTTATTTAAGCATCTAATGAATCAAAAGTGACAGCACTTCAAATAATCTCTCTGTTTTTACATCTTCTAATATAATTACGTGAGTAAATTTTTTTCAAAAGTTTCTTACGATCAAGAGTCTCTGAAGACAGAATAATTGATGCTGAAAATTCAGCTCTGAATTACAGGAATAAATTACAGTAAGAATATAAATATAGACTATTTATAACATTGTCCATTATTACAATTGTTATTGCAATTTTATTTTTGCTTTTATAAAAATCCTAATAAATTGCAAGTATTTTACTATAACTGAAGTTAAAAGCTATTTAAAAAATTCAGATCCCAGACTTTTGAAATGAAGAGTGTGATGTACAGGTTTAGATATGTAATAAATCGATGAGTTTCTGATGTGCTCAGTCATAAACGGGCTGTTTCTAAATAGCCATGTGATAAATATAATATGCACAGTTCCTTACATTACTGGTCGACACATCTGAACCCTCTCCCCTTTACATGACATTAACGCTACATAATGCGAACAACATTACTGACAGATGTATCCAGCTATAAGCGGCCAATCCTCATCCACTGTACAGAACAGAATTGAAAGAGAGATTAGGAGAGGTCATGCACAGTGGACAGAGAGCAGTCAGAGGACGGGAAGGGCACGGTGTGCAGAAGTGCTCTTATGGAGGAATGTCATCCACAGCGATCAACATCAGTTTGACAGTTTTTCCCTGCTGCACTCCACAATTCTGAAAGCAATATGATGAGTTAAATGCAACTTAAGATCTCCTGAGGGCATCTGTGGCATAAAAAACCTTTTAAAACCTCCCATCATGAAAATACTCATATTTATGACGAACAACTGAATGTTTTGATTTTAAAGTGCTCCTATTATGTTTCTTTTCTATTTTAGATCTTTCATGCAGTGTGTATTATAGGGTTGAAATGGCCCAAAAAAGAAACCAAACAAATATTATTACTTGTTTTTTTCCAAATCAGTTAATTTTGAAATCATTTAGTTAACATTATTAGGGATGCCCAGATCCAATCCGGTTTCAGACTCAATCGGTTACCTCCCGATCAGGACTTTAATATATATGCATATATTCCCATTATTTTTGAACACCTCTATAGTTATGAGGCAACACAGAGTTAGATCTCTTTCTGGACTTCACACAGAAACAGCAATGCATGCGGCATGACATCACTTTGTTGGAGAGATGCTGCTGGTTAAATGTTGTCAAAGTAGAACGCAGAAGCAGCTTGAAGCTGAAAGCGCAAGTATGTGTGTGGTCTGGAGGTATTCTAAAGTTGATGACGACAACATTGCCATAGCAAACTGAGAGAAGTGTAAACTTGAGACTGCCTGCAGGGTATTTTAAGTCGAGGTGATATTTGGTTTAATATTAGATTTTTTTTTTTATTTACTATTGCACTAAAGTCCAAAAGTGAAGAATTTATGTTATATATTACTTGGTTGTTCAAGCTACTCCACAGTGCTCTGTTTGTTAACAGAGTTGTTGAATGTTAAAATACAGTGCATCCGGAAAGTATTCATAGCGCTTCACTTTTTCCACATTTTTTTATGTTACAGCCTTATTCCAAAATGGATATGATTCATTTATTTCCTCAAAATTCTGCACACAATACCCCATAATGACAATGTGAAAAAAAGAATTTTTTAAATTGTTGCAAATTTCTTAAAAATAAAAAACCTGAACAATCACATGTACAGAAGTATTCACAGCCTTTGCCGTGAAGCTATAAACTGAGCTCAGGTACATTCAGTTTCCACTGATCATTCTTGAGATGTTTCAGCAGCTTAACTGGAGTTACCCTGTGGTAAATTTAGTTGATAGGACATGATTTGAAAAGGCATACACCCGTCTACATAAGGTCCCAGGGTTGACAGTGCATGTTAAAGCACAAACCAAGCATGAAGACAAAGGAATTGTCTGTAGACCTCCGAGACAGGACTGTCTTGGGAAAGATTACAGAAAAATTTCTGCTGCTGTGAAAAGTCTAATGAGCACAGTGGCCTCCATCATCCGTAAGTGGAAGATGTTTGGAACCACCAGGTCTCTTCCTAGAGCTGGCCAGCCATCTAAGCTGAGTGATCTGGGGAGAAGGGCCTTGGTCAGGGAGGTAATCAATAACCCGATGGTCACTCTGTCTGAGCTCCAGTGTTCTTCTGTGGAGAGAGCAGAACCTTACAGAAGGACAACCATCTATGCAGCAATCCACCAATCAGCCTTGTATGGTAAAGTGGCCAGACAGAAGCAAATCTTTAGCCTGGAATTGGTCAAAAGGCATCTGAAGGATTCTCAGTCCATAAGAAACAAAATTCTCTGGTATGAAGAGACTAAAATGGAACTCTTTGGAGTGAATGCCAGGCGTTACGTTTAGAGAAAACCAGGCGCTGATCATCACAAGGCTTATACCATCCCTACAGTGAAGCATGGTGGTGGCAGCATCATGCTCTGGGGATGTTTTTCAGCAGCAGGAACTGGAAGACTATTCAGGATAGAGGGAAAGATCACTGCAGCAATGTACAGAGACATCCTGAAGGAAAGGCTGCTTTAGAGTGCTCTTGACCTCAGACTGGGGCGACGGTTCATCTTCCAGCAGGACAATGACCCAAAGCACACGGCGAAATATCAATGGAGTGGTTTTACAACAACTCTGTGAATGTCCTTGAGTGGCCCAGCCAGAGCCCAGACCTATTGAACATCTCTGTGGAGATCTGAAAATGGCTGTACACCGTTGCTGCGCATCCAACCTGATAGAGCTTGAGAGGTACTGCAAAGAGGAATGGGCAAAATTCCCAAAGACAGGTGTGCCAAGCTTGTGGCATCATATTCAAAAAGACTTGAGGCTGTAATTGCTGCCAAAGGTGCATCAACAAAGTATTGAGCAAAGGCTGTGAATACTGATGTACATCTGATATTTCAGGTTTTAAATTCTTAATAAATTTGCAACAAGTAAAAAAAAAAATTTTTTTTCACATTGTCATTATGAGGTATTGTGTGTAGAATTTTAAAGAAATAAATGAATTTAATACATTTTGGAATAAGGCTGTAACATAAAGAAATGTGGAAAAAGTGAGCGCTATGAATACTTTCCAGATGCACTGTAAGGTGGATTAAATAAAAAAGGAACATCCTGAATCGGTTTCTTCGCTCTTCTTGATTAGTTTTTATGTATTATAGAAGTATTGGATCGGGTTTCAGTAGATACTCAAAATCAAATGACTCTGACTCGAGGGCAAAAAATGAATAAATCTCATCGGGACATCCCTAAATATTATGTTTTTTTTATATTTAGAAATTATTTTTTTCAATCAGTTAAATTTCTATCTGTCATTAAAAAAAATATATTTGTCAAATTTCTATTTCTTTTATGTTTAAACAGGAGCACTTTAAAGTGTAATCGGACCAACTTCTGGATAACAAAGTTAAAAAGCATTGAAAAGCAGACTATAATATGCTGATGTCATAACAGCACTAGCGGGAATAAAAGCGCTGGGATTGTCATCTGAAGGAACAATAACGCCTGGGTCAGAAAGGAAGAGCTGGAATCAGAAAATCCCGGGCAAATGCTACTTCTAGAGGTGGATTCTGGAGCACGAGGGCTGAAATGGGAAAGGGTGCTTTGTCAAAAGGCAATCTTGGTACCTTAACTCCAGAAATCCTGTAAAGAACCCTCAATCGCCACATCTGTCAGCTGCTAAATTAAGAGCCCAGTAGGGTGGCCTGAATTACACACAAATCGCAGGAGATTTACTGATTTCCTTATCGACTTTTTTATGGATATACTGTAAATCTCACAAGGATCAGGCCCATGCTATATTTCACACTAAAATTAACAGAAAACAAACAAATAAATAAAAAAAGGACCTTTGTTAATTATTGCACAATATTATGATCAATTAAGCATGTCTTCCAGCTAAATATACATTATTTAAATACAGAAAAGTTTTATTACTAGAAAGATAACATTGCTAGAAAAAAACATTTAATGAATTGAGGCTGAATATAAATATATTCAATATATATATTAAATATTTGTAATTATTTAACTAATTAAATTATATTAGAATATTATATTACAATTAAAATGTATTTTTATATAACCCCAAATTAGAAAAAGTAGGGACAGTATGGAAATCGCAAATAAAAAAGTAGTGATTTCTAAATTGACTTTGACTCGTATGTCATTGCAGACAATACAACAAACATTATTTATTGTGTTCCTCATGACTTGTATTGCTTTTCAAAATAAACACAATCCAATTTTCAATTTCAAAAAAAGTTGGAACATTAAAGCATTTACCACTTTGTAGTAATGCCATTTCACAACACTTAAAAGACATTTAGGCACTGAAGACACCAAGGGATCAACTGGTATAATTTTGGCCCATTCGTCCTGCAAACAAATCTGGGCAACAGTACGGGGTGTTCGTTATTGCATTTTGCACTTTAAAATGCACCACACATTCTCTATTGGAGACAGGTTGGGAGTGCAGGCAGGCCATATTTCCATAATGTCGTAACTTTTTCTGATTTAGGGTTTTATTTTTTAAAGGTGCAATAGGTGATCTGGCAAAATGCTATCCGTTAGCATAATATCTTTAAAACACAGTCACTCTCCTGCCATTCAAGCCACGCCTCCTGAAATTACGAACGTGCACATTAAAAATGACAGTAGACAACCCACTAGATCATCGCGATTTAAGCACATGCAGTTTCTAAATCTCGAAGGCTGCAATTTTATCTCTTAATTTATTTAGATTTTTGTTCACGTTCTTGTGTGCATGATTTTAATATGTTAACCAATCAGAGCTGACGCAGCACACCGGCCAATTACAGCTGAGCAGGAGAAAGATGTTAACCAATCAGAGCTCACTCTGTGCACGACGAAGTTGAGCGGGAGAACCAAATAGGTGGTTTTGATTTGCGTTAGTTTTTATTTATTGTTATGACTGGAGTTGAGGTTAGTTCATCTTTAATTTTTCATGTTGTCTGTATTTAAGGCAATTTATTACAGTTTTGTTTATCAAGCAGTTAGTACTACTGTATACAGTCTGTGTTTAACTAGAGGTGAGATTAGTTAATCTTAATTTATTTTATGTTGTCTGTTTTAATGACAATTTTACTACAGTTTTATTTATTAAACTTAATACTATGTTATTTCATTGTGAAATGTTTTATTCTGCACTTCTTGTGCGCTGAATGTAGAATGTGTATGTAGCGCGTTTGAAAAAGCAAAAACAGCTGCCAAAATTGAAAATAAAATCGCAATATTCATAAAAAAAAAATAAAATAAATTGCAATATGATTATTTTGACCATATTGCACAGCCCAAGTAGATTATGAAACTGCATTTTCTCGGGGAGATTTCAGTGGCTGAACAACACTTCTGTGCATATAACCCATTTGTAACAACAAAATCTACATCAGCTTTGCGTGACTAAAATAGTTTTGAAACTCAACATTACCTGTCTAACAGAAATACTTCAGTCATGATGTCGTCCTTCCTTCAGTGAGCAAAAGTAACTCCAATATTGATTCAGGATGTTAAAAAGTTTTGATTCAGCATTTGTTTTTACCGCTGCCACTCTCTCTCTCATGTGCAGATGAACGTGTTGTGCGTGCATGCTCTAACGGCGGATCTGCGTGAACGGGTGCGCTGATGTACAAATCTACATTTGTTGACAGACAGTTTGGGCTACTTATCAGAATTATGGGTATTTTTGGCCCAACAAATTTTAATTGGATGAACATGCCTTATGCCTTAACCAGAATATAAAAATACAAGTAGATCATTTACTTTAATCAGTATTGGAATGTGAAGAGACTTTCAACTAGCACAACAAAACATGCTTCTGAAGACAACCACCTACTGCACCTTTAAGCGAAGTCAGGGAATCAACAATGGAAACAAAAAAAAAGGAGAAATTTAGAGGAAAACATGCTTAATAGTTATACAAATACGTCAGACTGCAAATCATATTAGTCCAATATATATTTGATTTCACTTTGAAATGTGAGACTCAGTTACATCTATACACAGAGAGAAAAAACATAACTTTTATCCAGAGGTTTGGATCCTTCATGGCTGCCATTGAACTAATGTCACCACTACTGTAAGCTGTAGGTTATTAACCATTGATTCAAACACACACACACACACACACACACACACACACACACACACACACACA
>CAIGQQ010026964.1:1825751-1837354 GCA_903798035.1 Danio albolineatus | reverse complement strand
AATCTAATCTAATCTAATCTAATCTAATCTAATCTAATCTAATCTAATCTAATCTAATCTAATCTAATCTAATAAAGCTAAAATACTATACAAATAAAAAAGACAAATCAAAATAATCACAACTAATAGAGCAGAGCATATAAATGAAACTAAACAGAAGAGGTGCTAACATGTAAATATAATAAAAAAAATTTACATAAAAAAAACACAAGACAAACAACTGCTAAAAAATAAAAAGAATAAAAGTCAAACATCTATAAGTACTTCACCAGTATGTACATAGGCCTGTCACTTTTTTTTTTGTTGTAAGATATATTGGACCAAAATATGACAAAACAATATCGTCACAATGCAAGAACACTCTTCCAAAAACACATAATATTTTATTCTTAAGAATATTTCATTCAATTATAGTCATTTTAACGGTTTAATAATGAGGCATTAGAATCAGAATGTGAAAACAAATATACTAAATAAATAATAATAATAAATGTTAACAAAAAAGTGCAAGCTAAAAAATAACAGAGGCTGCGATATCTGCTGCCAAATCTATTTTCAGCTGTCAAACATCCACATGAAAATATACTCAAGTAATTTATAATGAATACTATAGTGTTTTTTTTAACCATACTGACACTGACACCTCTAATAGAGATAGGGATGTTGAGCCATCAGCTAAAATGTTGTCAGAATTGGTTTTTATGTATGGGCGATATATATTGCATCACCAAAAATAATTGAGCTCATGTCCATGTGTTGTGCGACAAGTTGTGCGACAAGTCGTTGATTATTGTGACAGGCCTAGATGTACATAATACCGAATTAAATAAATAAATAAAACCAAAACAATTAATCTGCAAATAAATTCTGCTTTCTGTGAAATATAAAGACCTACAGATTAATTTATCACACTGACCATGACTCTAGTCATTAACATAACATTACATTTTAACATAACAGTAACATTTTGATTCCTGTTACATATTAAAGTCACTTATTTTACTTTAAACAAAACTGACATGCATAATCCTGACATAACCATCATTTAATCCTGCACGTCCTAAAAAATACATCAAACCAACACTCAAAACAGTTCATCCACTAGTAGTCAATCACTAGGTTAATGAAGTCTAAATCCTATATTAGTGGGTTTGACACGAGGAAGTTAGTTATCGAATTGAATGGGAGGATGCAGGGACTCCTCAGGAATGGTAAACTCCTCGACGATCCTCCGGTAACATCTATAGGGAATAGCCGAGGATGTTGGGAAACCAGAGATGCAGACAGCGGAGGTCAGAGGGCGTTAGACAGGAGTAATTGGGCGATGGAAGAGACACACTAAGATTAGAGACAGACGCTGAACTGGTGTTTACTTGGGCCTGAAGAGGTCCGCGCTGGCGTCGGAGGTTGGCAGGGTGGCGCGGCAGGTGTGTCCTGAGGCCGACAGGGATGTGGCCTTTTGGTGGCGCAGTCGGACTGAGGCTGATGAACTGGCCAGAGCCACAGCGTACGCTGTCGGACTCGTGCTGACACATCCCGACATTTCACTCAGGCTGGCCAACGGCGGGCAAGCAAATACACAGCAGTGGTTTGGATCAGACATGGTACATACAGTTGAAGTCACAAATATTAGCCCTCCAATGTCAAATGATGTTTAACAGCACAAGGAATTTTTCACGGTATTTCCTATAATATTTTTTCTTCAGGAGAAAGTTTTATTAGTTTTATTTCTGCTAGAATAAAAGCAGTTTTGATGTCATTATATGGTCAAATTTTATTACCAATTATTATATTATATTATATTATACCAAAAACTATAGAATACACAAGACATTTCACTCGTATAGTTTTGAATGGGGAAAAGTGTAAGACCCCATTTCACACAGGGCGTCAGTGTCAACGCTTCCTATTCACTTTGAATGGGTGACGTCAAGCGTTGCCGAACTGAATTGTGGATCCGTTGTCGCTGCTTCAAAAGGAGTTGGGAAATTCTCAACTTTTCAAGCGGCAACAGAAGCATCAGCCAATCAAATCGCTTTACGCAAATACCCCAGCTCAGTAGCCGGCAGTAGCGGATTGCTAATTTCATTGACTGACGCTGCTATGACGATTGCATCAGCACCAACTTCAGAAACACTCTAGGTCAAACGTTGATGCTGAAGCCCTGTGTGAATGCATGGTAACGGTCAATATGAGAAGGAAGCCCCGCCTACTACTACAGGAGCCAATCAGCGATCGCTGTAGACTGACGTTTCTCCAGATCAGACGTGTGCTTAACGACAGTTTTGTGGTCAACAAACACACTGGAATCTCAGCAAATACTTGCTTCACTGACATAAGAAATTTACCCACATAAAGCTTGACATCTGTACTTTTAAATTAACTAAATTTAACTTAAGTTAAACTTAACTAACTACACTTGAAAACAAGTTTTTTGGTTTTGTAATCTATATGAAACGCATGCGAGGTAAAGTCCATCCTGTCAAAACGCACATCACATGACAACTACTCAAACACCCACAGACTTGGAAAGAAAAAAAAAAAAGAAAAAAAGTCGCTGTCATTTGTGAAGGAGGTTCTCCATCAAGACCAAGTTGTCAATTGTAGGGCAGGCATCAATGGATTAATCTTCAGTGTTTGGACTCTCAGCAGTGAATATTAAACCACGCTGAATTGAACTAAACTGAACTTCAACACTGAAAACTGGACAGACACGGTTTAAATTTTTATAATGCATGTGAAGCTGCTTTGACACAATCTACATTGTAAAAGCACTATACAAATAAAGATGAATTGAAATTGAATTGAATTACTTCTAAAGAGCAGCGCAATCTGACGAAGCATTATCCAGAGGATGATAATGTGCAACACGGCCATAAATGAGGTTGGTGTCGAGATCTCGTTCTTTTCGAGTGCACACGCGCATTAGCTTAGGCTACCTGAACAAATGCTAATTCAGTTTGATTCGAGTGTTTAGAAACAAAACGTTAGCCCATTCAGACAGAAAGCCCGATCATACTGCCTGAGAGGCGTTTCAAAGATGGCCACCGAGTGAAATGACTTGCCTTAAAGGGACTTTGGTTATATAATGACGTGCCTAATTACCCTAACAACCCTTTAAATGTCACTTGTTGAATACTAGTATCTTGGAAAAATATCTAGTAAAATATTACGTACTGTCACTGTGGCAGAGTAGCTATTAAAACTATTATGCTTAGAAATGTGTTAAAAAGATCTTCTTTCTGTTAAACAGAAATTGGGGAAAAATAAACAGAAACAATAATTCTGACTTCAACTGTATATTTTTACATTTTTTTAATTTAAACACAAACTATGATTATAGAAGATGTTTAAATGCCATCTGGCTTAAAGTCCTAGTGCGCTTCAACAGCACATCCTGTGACGTTTCACACTGTGGTGGTTTTATAGTGTTGTTTTTGACGACCTCTAAAGTGGTCAAAAGTATTTTTGATCTTGTTTACATCTGTTTTTATTTAGCGTCATACACTTGTGACTCGATCAACAAATATGCGTCATAATACCAGGTGTAAACAGGGCATAAAATGGGGGTCTCACATTTTGGGTTTAATTTGGGTTTCTTGATTTAAAGCAACAAAGCCCCACAAACATGCGAGGATGAAAAGTTGCGGTAACACTTTATTTTGATAGTCCATTTGAATATTAGTAGACCGTCTGCATAACATCTGTTGATACTGACATTCAACAGTTCTTCAACAGACATTAAACTGATTATAAGAAACTTTGCAAGTACATGTCAACTTACACTAACCCTAACTCCAGCATAACAGTTTAGTTATAATCTAATGAGAAATAGTTGGCATGTAGATGCAATGTAACTTAACTTTAACAAACGGACCGTCAAAATAAAGTGTGACCAAAGTTGCTTCTTGTAGTAAGTTTCTTCCCCTGTAAATCAGTGTTGATGTTCAAAAGTAATAGGCAAATTTACAGCCTTTGGCCTGAAGTGAGAGGACTCACCTGTTCTCTTTGCCGTTCTGGATGACGGAGTGCCGGTCGGTTGCATTTCTCTCACTACACACATACGTGTTTCTCCTGGTCATACCGCTGGACGCTGAATTGTTCTGTAGAAACATAATGTAGTCTCAATTAGTTATGCAATGAAAATAAAAAGGAAACGTTTAAGTTGGTGTTCAAGAGCATCAAAACCACCCTGTTTGAACTTCACTACAAACTACAACAAATATTAAAGGCTGGAATCTAAAGGAGCAAAGCCCAATGTTATTGTAATTACTGGATAGTAAGTATTTCCATTTAGCTGTCATACTTTTTAATTGATTTTAACTAAATTCGTTTTAGTTTTAGTCATTTTGGTAAATCAAGTAAAAGTAAAAGATGAGAAATGTTGAGCTAAATCAGATGTAAATAAATCTTAAATAAGACAAGCTTTTATTTATTTTTATTTTATTTTTAAATAACATGTTTTCTTCATGGCTTGACTTCTACACATTGACTTTCAAACCATTTAAGTCATTTTATGCTTTTCTTTATTTATTTTATTGAAAGTTTATTTCAAGTAAGAGCATTTTTTATGGTTTCACTAGAATATTGGTTTTCAACTTTCTTCAAAATATTGTCTGTGTTCAAAAGAAGAAACCGTGCCGTGTCAGGATCTTAGGATACTTTCATGGCAGAGGTTGGCAAATACCCTACAAGGATTTGAAGAGATGATGTCAACCAACCGAGATCTTCAAGGACAACAGACACTCCATTGAACATGTTCATTAATCCATTTTCTTTTTGGCTCAGTCCCTTTATTAATCAGGGGTCGCCACAGCAGAATAAACCGCCAACTTATCCAGCATTTGCAGAAGCTCTTCCGGCCACAACCCATTCAATTCAATTCACCTTTATTTCTATAGCGCTTTTACAATGTAGATTGTGTCAAAGTAGCTTCAAATAGTAGGTTATAGTAAATTGAAACAGTGTCAAACCCATCACTGTATAATACTGTATAACTGCAGGTAAACTACGTTTATATGGCCACTACCAACCCTTTACACAACTCCCTAACTTTTCAGATTTTGACTGTAATGTAATGATGTGCACCTTTTGTGAAGCTGCTTTGGACTGATAATTATTGTAAAAAGTGCTATACAAGTAAACTTGAATTGAGTTGAAATGCAATTGAATAAATAATAGTACTTTGAGTTTACAATTTTTGCATCAAATGTCCTTTTAATTATAAACCCCCATTGCTTCAACCTCTCTTCAGACTGCTAGCAGTAATGTCTTGAAAGCTGTCAGGTGGCAGTAACTCACCCCAGGGGCACCGGCGCTCTTTTTGCGGTCAGGAATGTCAGCCTTGTTGGGGTTGTTGGCGTTGCCCAGCATGGGGCTCGCCGGAGCCATCCCACGGCTACCAGACGAGCTGGACTTGCGTGCCTGAGCACTGCCCTCCTCTTTATGCTCACTTTCTGCTGAAGTGGTCTGACTTCTCTTAGGGTAACCCACCGAGGGAATGGTGGGACCAGCTGTGGATGGAGAGCAATAGAGATTAGAAAGGCAAAGACCTCATAATAACAGACATCATAATAACAAAGATCAAGTCACCTTTATTAATATAGCACTTTATACAATAGTGCATACATGTCAACATTGCATATGAAGGAGTGATGATGGAAAGGAAGTGAATGTGGCTGTTGTTTTATTGATTTCAACATGCTTTTAAGCCAAAATAGAGCGAAAGCATAATTCTCTTGAACAGCTCTCGCAATGTTTTTAATAGAAGAATTAAAAATATGGGAGAAATACATGAAAATACTTAAATGAGATGATAGTGGGATAAAATTATAAAATAGGGGAGAATTATGGCAAAAACGGGAGGATTGACAGGTGTGTAATACTGTTTCAAAGCAGTGTCATAGTAATCAACAGTAAAATACCAGAGCAGGGACTCATTTCGCTGTTCATATCAAAAGCAAATACATCATTTGTATTTTGCTTTGTTGCATTTATGATTGTATATATCAGACTCACTTTAAAATGTGCAATCTATTCTTCCTTAGATACAGTTCAAATGTTATCTCCTTAAAGCTGTGCAGAGTTTCCCCATGGTATTGAAAAATGATATCAAAAATCAATATTAGATTTGTATGATGTTGTATCAATTTTAAAAATCCTAAGATTGTGATAACACCACCATTTGGAGAATTCAGTCTTTTTAATACATTATTATTTTATTACATACTTTCATTAAGATTTTAATGACCTGCTGGGGCATTTTAAAGATTTAATTACAGTCACAAACACCAGTAAAACACTTTCACCGTCGAGCCCTGTCATCAAATACGAGACAATAATTTCTCTCAAAAGACATCAGTATCTTCAATCAGTTGATTCAATTAATGTTGATTCACTTTAGTTTAATTACTGTGTAAAGTTAATCAATTGTGAATTGAATTAATCTCTAAAAAGAAAACAGTGTCATAATTCAGTAGAATTCAGTTGATTCATGTTGATTCAGTTCAATTCAATCATTTCGTTGCCTTGTACTGCATTTCGTTTCCTTGTACTTGTACATGTGTAATGACAATAAAGTTGAATCTAATCTAATCTAATTTTTAAAGAGATAGTTCACCCAAAAATGAAAAAAATAAAATAAAATAAAACTTTATAAAATGAAGACGTATTTATTTAGACGTATTTTTGGTGTTTTACTTTTATTGGGATATAATAGAAAAGAAGTGAAGTTAGATAAAAAAACAACAACAACAAAAACAACAAAATATTAAATATTGGAAAAGGTCATGAACGAGGACTCCAGCTTATGGTACCAGAAGTGCAATAATACTCCTTTTTCACCTGACAACCAACATCGCCATCCAAACACAGCAAATTCAATGCGTTAATGCAGTGCTCCAAAGTTTAACTATAGGCAGATATTACATGAGACGCATCAGACCTCGTGAGATCTCATGCATCGAGATATCATACCCCTATTCAATAGTCATCGACTCTCAATTCTAATGACTACTTGAGCTCTGTAGCTGCTCTACAAAAATCCTTATGTGAAAAGTGCAGAGTGCATTCACCTTGGTCACTGTAGCGCCGTTGTTTCTGGTTGGTTGAGGCGTTCTTCTGGACTTTGAGGTGAGACGGTGACTGGCCGTTGTTGTGTTCACTGTTGGGTCTGGCCTTCGCCAAAGAGAGGTTACTGCTAGAGCTCGAATCACTCACCTCCAACTGCAATCACACACAACCACAATCGTTTCTGCTAAAATCAAACACTCTGTATGTCTGTAAGATGTCTGTCATATACAAAATCTGTGCGCAGAGGAAAAGGAGTGTGAAAATGTAACAATTCTGCTGGATAAGAATATTTATTACGTCTATAACACTCATCAGTGATTTATCGCATAATCTGTTTATTGGTTTATTTATTTAATTTAGGGATGCTCAAAATAATCGTTAAACCATTCACCGAAAGGGTGCGTTTTGAAGCGATTAACGGTATTAGTTTAATGATTGA
The DNA here is from genome assembly GCA_903798035.1 of Danio albolineatus. Lineage (NCBI taxonomy): Eukaryota > Metazoa > Chordata > Actinopteri > Cypriniformes > Danionidae > Danio > Danio albolineatus. The sequence goes on along the minus strand of CAIGQQ010026964.1, from coordinate 1,829,844 downwards.
AAAATATTATTTGATATATTTTTAAAGTTTAGCTGCATAAGAGGCCGATCACAGCAAACACGCTTTTTGCATTGAGAGGGGTATCTTTTGAATGGTTTACTAACAGCCACGAGTGATTTACACGCTGCTTAGAGGTCGATCACACCGAACATGTTTTTACTTTCCAAAAACGAGAGGCACACCACACTGCCTATTTTGTTGACAAGAAAAAAAGCATGGTGCGCTTTTTATGTCTCTACGCAACAAGTGAATCAGCTGCGTAATGTGTACGAGTGTTGCTGTTGATATTAACATAATTATAACAATTTTCATAATATTGTGATTTTCAAGATTTGTTATTCACACAGCACCGGATAACTCAAAACAGCAACAAGAAATCTCTCCATCTTCAAAAGTTTCCATAGTTGTCTTTTCAAAGTTTACTGTTTTTTTTTTTCAGGGTAAAAACGCGAGGCACAGCGGGCGGTTAAAACATGAGGCACAGGGCGCATAAGCAGTGCAATATGCAATATTTAATGTGTCACATTAATTCATATTAGTCTGACCAGTTCACTGTAGTATTCGGTTAACAAGCGGCGGTTGTTGGTTGGCAAAATTAACCGAAATGAGCATCCCTAATTTTATTAATTCAAAATTCTCTGCTCTAACAATTGTAATGTCACTTGTATCAGGAGTTTTAGTGATTACTTATAAAAGTATTATGTGTAAATCACTTTCACTGTTTTGGTACAGATTTATTTCTATAAAAAAGTAAATATTTTTAGACAGTAAAGGTAAATAATTTTTTTTAAACTACTACAAATGTCAAAAATGTCACTTTGTTAACCTGCAAAGTAAAATTTTCAACTTCAAAATTTGTCAAAAGTTTGTCTGAAAAAAAAATTGGTCTGATATAAACAACAAAGTCTTTAGCCATCAACTGCACAGTACAACCAAACGGCTGTAAAGCAGATGTCAAGTCTCTCACCTCAGTGGACTTTCTGCCTAACAGCAGGTACGTCGCTGTGATTTCATCGTACTTCATTCTGGTTAGAGATTCATGGATCTCCTCCCTTGAGTAACCCATTCCCACCATGATATCTGCAACAAATAACACAGATTATTAGACAAGTCAATATACTGTAAATACAAAAACTGCTTGAAAAAAAAAGTCTCATTACTTCAAGTTTTACAAAGATTTATTGGTAACACTTTAGGTCACAATTCATGCTATTAACTACTGGCTTAATACCTGCCTATTATCAAAATATTAACTGTTCATTAGTAGTTATAAAGCATGATCATATTCTGCATCAACCCTACCCAAATCCTAAACCAACTACTACCTTACTAACTATTAATAAGCAGATAATTAGTGGTTTATTGAGCTAGTAGTTAGTTAATATCATGAATTGTGACCTAATCTAAAGTGTTGGTTTGAGTACAGTACACTTCTTCATATTGAGTCATAAACACTTATATTATTTGAGCTGATACCATTAAACATTGGGCCCTATCATACACTCGACGCAATAAGGTGCAAGACATGTATGGCGCGATTTGTTGCTATTTTCAGACCAGTGCAATAGTAATTTTCAGAATTTGCGCCATGTTGTTTAAATAGCAAATCCCTTTGCACCATTTTGTGGACTCATGGGCTTGTTGGTCTAAAAAGGAGGCATGTTAAGGTCTCCTTTTCAGTTTATTCATGAAAATTTGCATTTGTATAATATTATTATTATTATTATTATTTATTTTATGCATATTTACATTTGTTTTCATAATAACAAGTTTAGATTTGTCCATCTGTCGGGTTTTGAGGATGTACTACGCATCACCATATGGGGACGTATGTTTAGATATAAACTCCAGTTTCCAGTTCAGCTTTTCCACTTACAAAGTCTGCCATTCAAATAGCAAATATGCCATTGTGTGATGCAACTGACTCTTAAAGGGAATAGAAGATGACACTCTAATTGGTTTAATGCACGTTATGCTCAAAACACACCCATAACTCATTACGAGAATAAGTGCAACTCTGTTAGACCATGCGCCGGGTCACAGACCTTTTTATACACCCTTAATGGTTTTGTGCAATGTGCTTTTGACTTTGCGCTTAGATCGTTAAAATAGAGCCCATTGACTATTAGTAACCTTACCATTTTAAGTTCAATTATTAAATGTTTATGAGTTTAGTTAACTTAAATTAAGCCCAAACAACTATATCGCTACTTAAGTGGTTTTAGGAAATCGATTGCAGCAAATAGTTTAGGTTGATTGAATTTAAATGAATAAAGTTAGTCAACTTAAATGGGTGGCTGTAATTGGTGTCCTCAAATTATTTGAGTAGCTACACTGCTCAGCATTTATGAGTGTACACCCCTCACAAATCTCTCTATTAAATTCATATTTTGAATAGGAAGCTATACAATATTATATTTGTTCAAATACTGTACATTAGATCAGTCAGTACTGTAGCCAATTCTGGAGCTTATCTAACAAAATAACTTATGATAACGGTCCAAAAACTACTACACCCAAATTTATATCTTATAGAAAAATATTAAATACAAATAAAAAAATAAAAAATCAAAAATCAAAAAAATTAGTTGAAATGTTTTACGTTGTAATTGTTTTTGCAATATTTTGCTTAAATTCAATTGTATTATCTTTCAATTTCCAAATACGTTTGGTGACTAAAATACTATTTTAATAAATATATCTGTTTAATAAATTTGTTTTGTTTAAATGCACCAAAATACATTGCCTATATTCACTGAAAAATGGATAATTTTTTTATTTTATTTTATTTTTTTTCAAAATGGGGTGTATTCACTTATGCTGAGCACTGTGTATAGTAGTTTGGTCTCAATTCGCTCTATTAACTGAACACAAATAGATTTGATCAAAGCAAAAACTAACATTTGAAAAAAAGAAATTACATAAAAAGGGGGTATTTTAAGCCAAATGTATTGAAATAAAATATTTATTTCAGTCAAGTACTGTATATCAAGCACAAAACAATTGATCAAGTATTAAACAACCATGTAATTAGTCAACATTTATTATTATTATTATTATTATTATTATTATTATATACAACATTTACTACACTACAATAATAAATGCTGTTCAAGTATTGTTCATTATTAGTTTTATGTTACTAAACACATCAACTAACATTAACTAATAAAACCTCACTGTGAAGTATGACCAATTTAAAGTCATAGTAACTTTGACTGTTAGCTTGTAATAAGTATTGTGTTTTATTGTAATGAAAACATCACAATGTTTTTTCTGCCTAACTAATATACCTAATTTCTGGAACCCTTTTAGCTTCACTTCCCAAAAAAAGCATTAAGCGACACTTGATCAATGTTAATGTCGTCAGAGTCTCACGTGTGAGACTAAATGTGACGGCCTCGGCTCAATCGAAGCGTCCTGCACTCACAGTAAATGCTGTTCAGGACACAGAGCTGGACTCAGAGATCAATGTAGAGTGTGAGAGGCAGACGGGCCTCCAGCAGTAGTGGAAAATACAGGCCCGTCTGACCTCAGTCCCCATCGACCCCTGCTCTCTGCTCAAAGCCACAGCCAGCAGCACGTTGAGGGAAGCATGCTGGAACAATATGCCCATCACACAGAATGCATTTTTAGCAGTGAGAGATTTTTATATATATATATATATTTTTAAGTGTTTGCTGTCTGTTACACCTCATGTTTTTGTAGAAGTGCTGAAAAAAGGGTTTTTATTATTGTCCAGTTGTGTGATAGGTAAAGCGGTCTTCAGTTGAGTTATGGAAGTTTATAGCTGAATGTCCAAAAACGGCAATAATATATTTTTAAAGTGCATGTGAAATCAAAAAGTACAATGTCTATTTCGCTAGCGCACAATTGTGAATCTTTTTCTTTTTTTCAGAAAAAAGACAAGTCAGAATAGGATTAATAATATCCAAAATAGAAGTAATAATATTAATGATAATATTGAGGAGGTGAGGGGCGGTTGGCAGATGAGAAAGGGGATTAATAATAATAATAATAATAATAATAACAACAAAAGATGAAGGGGAAAAGGAAAAAAGGGAGAATAAGAGGACGACAAAATAATAATAGT
>CAIGQQ010026964.1:1815396-1825741 GCA_903798035.1 Danio albolineatus | reverse complement strand
AATAATATTAATAAGAATAACAAGAAGAATAGCAATATTACAATATAAGTAAAATAATAATAATAACATTAATAATAATACTAATAATAATAATAATAATAATAATAATAATAATAATAATAATAATGATGATGAGGATAAAAGATCAAGGTGTGGACAAATAAATGTAATAACTATAATATAATCATATTGATAATAACAAAAATAAAATAACAATAATAATAATAACAACAATAATAACACTACTACTACTACTACTACTACTACTACTAATAATAATAAAACATCCATGTTATTAATAAAGTTGAGGAGGTGGAGATTGAAAAATCCTGCCGCTCGTAGGACTTTACACATTACAATAAAGCCAAAACACATTAAATCTTTGCATCTCTCTTAAACCATAAAGCTCCGGCTCCCTCCTGCAAAAACTCACCAATAAAAATAAAACGATGAGCATGGGGGAATGATGTAATTACATCTGTAAATTTGGATTCGGTTTCGACTCAGCAGCTAAAAACAGAAAGCATGTGCATGAATGCTTGCATGCGTTTTAGTGATGTTAATAACCGTTAATATTAAAGAGGCTAATAGCTGTTTTTAAATGTGCAAATATACTTTTCTGGTACACAACCAAAGCTCTGAGATCAAATGCAAGTTTTATTCAGCATTTAAAAACTACATTTTATAGTTTTTTTTTTTTTTTTTTTTTTTTTTTTTTTTTTAAGTATTACAACATTTTGTGTGATCTGTTGGTACAGAAATGCAGCCAGTAAGTTGGGAATAAAACTTTTTTGAGTATATACAACAAATAAGTATTAAATAAGGCTAGCATGATTGCTAATGATGAGAGGCATCCTTTATCATACACCTTTAAATTGTTACCTTCAGGTCATCGATATTGTGTTCCCAGTAGGCATGGGCAAGTATAAGATTCTGACGGTTATGATAACCTTGGATAAAAATATCATGGTTTCACGGTATGACGGTATTGTGATTACTGTTGTAAAATATATTATTTTTAAATGTCTGGCTAAAAAACAAAACCTTTTTCCTCTTTGAACACAATATATTTTATTTTGAGAAACATTTAAAGTATTTTGGGGCAGTAAACATGTCAGGCTAAATAATTCAAGTGAATCATTGACTTCTGCTGTCTTCATTTGTTTAAAAAAAAACTGATGTCTTTACAATTTACACCTAAAAAACATAAATAAAAAATCTTACTCATACCTTAGGAACGGTATAGCAGAATATTTTGGCGGTTTGAAAACCTTGACTTTTCCAAACCGCGGTATACCTTGAAAACGGTTATCATCCCATGCCTAGTTACCAGATGTATAAGTTTAAATTCGTCTTCTCGTAGTAGCAGTTAATGGCCAGTATGCTGGATATTTATTTAAAGTAGTGGTATTATGGTACTTAAGGTTTTAAATGACTTATTTATATAAATGCCAAATTGCCAGAGGTCTCTGTGGGTGTATGCTGCAAATAAAACCTCCCTATGGGGACAAGTAAAGTTAACTAACTAAATTCAAAGCAGAAATCAACTTTATGTAGTGTTAGCATCAACCCTTTTCCATTCCTTCTGAAATAAATTCTCCTTTAACTGTAAACTGTAATATTCGACACTAACAGTTTTGCTTACAACATTATGGAAACTACAGGTAACATGATCATTAACAACTTTTCCTTAGAAAAGCAGTATAAACTGGCAAAGTCAACCAGGACATTGATTGTATGCTTTATTTAACAATACTTCTACAGAATTTATGATAACACTTTATTTTGATAATCATGTTATCTTCAATTTGAGTACTAATAGACTGTCTACTTAATATCTGTTGATACTGACATTGAATAGACATTTAACTGACAGAAACGTTGCAAGTACACTTAGACTACCCTTAAACCCAACCCTAACCCCAACCAACAGTCTACTTATAATCTAATGAGAATTAGTTGCAATGTAACTTAAATTCAACAAACGGACCATCAAAATAAAGCGTGACCGAATTTACTCATCTCAATATTCACAAACAGATTTTTGGATCAAATGTTGTAAGTTAACATCCCTTAAAGGGATAGTTCACCCCAAAAAACGTCAATTCTGTCATCTTTAACTCACCCTGTACATGTTTCAAACTTTTATGAGTTCCTTTTTTCTGTTAAACACAAAAGAAGATATTTTGAAAAATGCTGAAAATCGGTAACCATCAATTTCTATATTTGTTTTCGATGGTTACAGATTTTCCACTTTTCCATCTTTGTGTTCAACAAAAAACAAACAAAAAAACAACAACTTTGGAACCTTTTGAGGGCGAGAAAATAATTTGGTGAACTGTCCCTTTAATGCGTTTTAAAATAATACGAACATTTCTATTAACTATCATTAGCACAGCTTTCCCAGAGATGGTTTGCGGCTGGAAGGGCATCCGCTGCGTAAAACAAATGCTGGATAAGTTGGCGGTTCATTCCGCTGTGGCGACCCCGGATTAATAAAGGGACTAAGCCGACAAGAAAATGAATGAATGAATCATTACCACAGATTATTAAATGCTGTAGCTCAGTGATAGTTCCTGCACTGTTTCACTTATCTGAACTGTACATACCCACTGTACATATACATTTGTAATTATGTTTATCTATCTGCACACTTCTAATTATTAATAAGCAACCTACATTGCACTGATTCATTTATGTGAACCGCACATACCCACTGTACATGTACATTTGTAATTATGTACACACCCACTGTACATATATTTGTAATTGCTTATCTATCTGCACACTTCAGATTATTAATAGCAACCTGTACGTATAATCATTTGTTGTAAATCTCTGCTAAACCTAGGGCCACACGGAATCTGTGCGCGTAGAATTCCGCAGATGTTTAGCCCATTATTGATTCTGTTTAAATGTGTGGAAATGTATATTTATTCAGTTTTTAAATTAATTTCAGTAATAATATTGACTAATATGAAAATATTCATATTATTTTTTTACAATACAGTTTGTAAAGTACTATTTTCTGTTTTTTATTAAAGATTTTATTTGAGAGGCTTGCTTTGTTTACCAAATAAAGTAAATGTAATTTGATTCGCATTGTAAACATTAAATAAAAGTTTAAAAGGTATTACTTTTTATTTCATATATTAAGTTTTTAGTTATGATATTTCCAAAATCATTCCGCATAAATCCGCAGATTTTTAACAAAATATTCCGCAGAAATATCAAAAAATGTCTGCAGATTCCGTCTGGCCCTACTCATAACTAATGCAACCTGTATATGATGTTCATAGTACATCCATCTGTAAATATCACCATAGTTTTTCTATAACTGCACTTTATAATTTATACCTGTATTCTGCACTTGCTGCTATTGCACTTCTGGTTAGACCTAAACTGCATTTCGTAGCCTTGTACTTGTACATGTGTAATGACAATAAAGTTGAATCTAATCTAATTTAATCTAAAGCATTACCCATTATTGATAACGCTTATTTGTTAAGCTTTTTAGTTTAATCTTGTAGCAAACACACATGGCCAAGATCTAAATATAAATAAAAAGAAATGAAATTTTGACTTATAAGTGTCTTATGTTTCGTACCGATTCTCTTCTGATCTGAGATGTCGAGCTCAGGCTCCACAAACGGTTTGAGCTCGTCCTCCTCACAGCCCGCATTGATCCATCGATCCTTCATGATTTGCTGAAACAGACAAACCCAGGTCTGTGAGAGAGAGCCTCTGCTAGATCATGAATATTCATGAAAACACAGGAAACCAAATTCATGCTTTAAAGTGGGTCAGCTGGAAGAATCAATTATACTGCGGTGCAAAGAACAATGATCGAATGAAAAAAAGTTATGGGAGAAAAAAAAAGTTTTAAAATAATTTTTAATGAAATGAACAAACCCGCCTCTCACCCAGAAGTCTTTTTAAGCTTTACTGTAGCAAAGAAACGCTCCTGTATGAAGTCATGTCTCAAATTTACATCATATTTAATACCACACAAGCAATGGAGAGCTTAAATTTATTTATTCATTTTTACCTTTTGTATGTAATGTATTGATGACTTTACAGTTTTCTTTGGGGGTAATTTCTTAGCCAAAACTGAATGTGATTATTTTGATAATTGAGATACCATATTGTGTAAATAATCACATAAAAATTTGAATCTATTGACAGTCCTACTATAGGCTAATGAGTCTTTACAGAAAACAGTTACAGACAAATACTCTGTATATTGAAATATACAGCTGAAGTCAGAATTATTAGCCCACCTGAATTATTAACCCCCGGTTACATTTTTTTTTTCTCCAATTTCTGTTTAATGGAGAGAAGGTTTTTTTTAACACATTTCTAAACATAATAGTTTTAATAACTCATTTCTAATCGCTGATTTCTTTTATCTTTGCCAAGATGACAGTAAATAATACTTGACTAGATCTTTAAAGGCTTAACTAGGTTAATTAGGTTAACTAGGCAGGTTAGGGTAATTAGGCAAGTTATTATATAACGATGGTTTGTTCGGTAGACTACTGGGGAAAAAATGCTTAAAGGGGCTAATAATATTCACCTTAAAATGGTTCTTATATTAAAAACTGCTTTTATTTTAGCCAAAATAAAACAAACAAGGCTTTCTCCAGAAGAAAAAATATTATCAGACATACTGTGAAAATGTCCTTGTTCTGTCAAACATCATTTGGAAAATATTTAAAAAAGAAAGGGGGGCTAATAATTCTGACTTCAACTGTATATTCCGTATTTACTTTCCAATTGTCCTTCGAACGACTAAGTTTACCTATTTTTTTAGTTGTGAATAATTTACAATGTAATACAATTTAGAATGAGCACTTATACTGTCATATATATTTAATAAGTACAGGTCAGAAAATGCATGTTGTCTCCGTTCTTATCGTCTTTTCAGTGATTTTCTACATGCTCAAAGATTTGGTTGGCAATAAAGCAAAAGCCAAAACAATTTCAGAAAGCCTGAAGCTCTATTCTGAACTACTTTTAGGAAACACCAAAATCGTAATGTTTCATTTATTTGTATTTTTTTTTATTGTTTTATTTTTTAATAATCTTATTTTATGTATGTATTAGTGCTGTCAAACGATTAATCACAATAAATTGCTTTAAAAAGTTTGTATTTATACAGTATAATGTACGTGTACTCAGACCGATATAAATAACAAATATACAAAAATACAAAAATATTTCTACATATATATATATATATACACCAAAATATTTACATATAGATTTATTTATAATCGGTTTTATATTTATATTCTATATATAAATATACAATTTCTAATATGTTCTAATTATAAATATTATATTATATATATTATACATATAATAATTTTATATTATATTTGTGCATATACATTAGTTTAATCAGTACTGAAGCCAAATCTGGAGCTAGCCTAACAAAATAACTTACAAATATGATTCAAAAATGAGTAGCCCAACTATATATGTTAGGATTTTTTTTTTATGAAACTTTCAAAAATAGCAAAAATTAAGAGAAACAAAAAAACATATACAATGTTGTTGAAATGTTTTTGCAATATTTTGCATGAATTTAAATGTATTACTTTTTTTTTATTTCTAAAGATGTTCTGTGACTAAAATATTATTTGAATAAATATATCTGTTTAATAAATCTGTTTTGTTCAAAAGCACCAATATATATTACCCATATTTACTGAAAAATGGATATATGCACAGTACTCATATACAAAGATTATGTAAATACAAATTTGATTTTGGATGGGATTAATAGCGATTAATTTTTGGCAGCACTAGTATGTATGAATTTGTGTGTATATGTGATATTTCATATGATGTATTTACTTGTTTAGTGTGTAATTGTGTTTTCCTGGTATTTTCTTGTTGGGTGAACTAGTGTGTGCTTTTATGCTGCTTGTGTATGTGTATCTACATTACTTATATTGCATTAACAGTGCCATTTCACATTTTCTGACCTCAGATAAACCTTTTGACACTAGTTTGAGCATTTTATTTTCAGTATAGTTTGGACTCTTGGATTGCTTAATTCTTTGTCTGGTGCGTTAATCTTGTTGATTCTTTTATTATTATTATTTATTTTAGATTAGCTTATTTCAAGAAGTAGTGATCCGCACTCATTTAACATAAAATGTTTTTGTTTCCTTGAAGAATCTCAAATAAAAAATGTTAAACAGAGTGCGGATCACTACTCAGATGTTATTTTCAACAATATAGCAGAAAGTACTCTTGCACATAAACAGCAGAGAGTAAGACAAACAAACGGTCGAGTGCACAGCGCCGTCTCTCAGATCTTTCATTATTTATCAGCAGACGTCATTTCATTGGGAGTTTCCTGAAACAGAGCTATAATCCAGCATGTGCATCAGTGAGCAGCGTAATACAAAGTGCATCAGCAGCACTCTCTCTTTCTCTAGAACAGGGCGGGTCTGTCAATCAGCTTCATGTTATATTAATTGGGAAGAGAAAGCATGCTGGGATGAAAGTGTGCATCCCAGCTAAAGCTTGTGATGGAGAGAGAGAGAATAGAGGAAAAGGGATTAAATGTGTTTTTGTGGGGATTATGGGACAGAAAGGTTTGTGTTTTTTTATAAATGAAGGCGCCAACGTTCATGAATGACATACACACTTGGTATATCAACAACAAATTAATGTAGCATTAGAAATTACACACGAGAATCAATCGATTGATGCAACCCAATCACACAAAGTGATTAAATGATTATTTCTCTAGTTAATGTACAATTAAAATATAATAATAATTAAAAACACTAAGGTGAGAGTTTTTATTGGTAGAAAAAAAATAAAAACAGCATTTTAGAAGTAATCAAATAAATACAGGGGCGACATGGTGGCTCAGTGGTTAGCACTGTCGCTTTACAGCAAGAGGGTCGCTGGTTCAAGTCCCAGCTGGGTCAGTTCTCATTTCTGTGTGGAGTTTATGTTCTCCCCCTGTGGGTTTCCTCTGGGTGCTCCGGTTTCCCACACAAATCCAAAGACATGTGGTATAGGTGGCTTGGAATGCTAAATTGTAGTGCATGTGTGTTAATGAGCATGTACGGATGTTTCCCAGTACTGGGTTGCAGCTAGAAGGGCATTCGCTGCGTAAAATTTTAGATTACAAGGGCAAATCTTTTTTTTTTTCTTAATGACATGCACAGATGAATTGTTCACCACAAAACCACAAAATCAATATGGTTAGTTTAAAGTTTATGTGTACTTTAAAGGGACAGTTAATCTAAAACTAAAAATAGACTGTTAAATTAATTACTTTAAATGAATTAAAGCGAAGAGTTGCATAAATAATCACATCCAAAAAAAAGTTTATATAAAACTGGAAGGGCATTCGCTGCGTAAAACATGCTGGATAAGTTGGCAGTTCATTCCGCTGTGGTGACCCCTGATGAATAAAGGGACTAAGCCGAAAATAAAATAAATGAATTAATGAAATTGGGCGTAGTGTCTGTGTTTAAATGAGTGTGTATGGATGCTTCCCAGTACTGGGCTGCAGCTGGAAGGGCATCCGCTGTGTAAAACATATGCTGGATAAGTTGGTGGTTCATTCCGCTGTGGCGACCCCTGATGAATAAGGAGACTAAGCCGAAGGAAAATGAATGAATGAATCAAATAATTATATAATTCTTCAATTCTATTAAACATTTACTAAAGCATTTTTTAAAAATAGAACACATTTAAATAAACATAAAAATCTAAATGTAATTTTATTTTACATTTTAGATGTGATCATATAGTTATTATTATTTTTGGAAAATCAAGATATCATTAAACTAAAATAATATCAAATAAAATGGAAAATTAATTAATTTGATACTTTATTACAAGAAATTACAATTACACAAGATAAATAATAAAATGTAATAAATAGGTGAAATAATATGTTATTTAGATTTTATTAATATTGTGTATGTTTTTAAGATATTTTAGATATGATCATATAATTATTCTCTGATTTTGGGTAAATTAAAAATACCATTAAATTAAAATAACATCAAATAAAACTGAAAATAAAATAAAAAAAATATATTTTTTTTACAAGAAATAATAATTACACAAGACACAAAATTAAAATGTAATAAAGAGCTGAAATATTATTCAATAAAATAAACATTATATATACATACACACATACTGCTATGCAGTTTTGGGTTTTCTTTTCCTTAAAAAAAACCTTAATGTGTTTACTTGCATAGTCTTTGACTAATATTTACGTTTGTTTGATGGTCTGAAACATTAAAAAAAGCAGAAAGTGGGCTACTATACCCACATATATATATTTACATACATTCAGTAGCCAGTATTCGAAGTAGATATTTTTTAAAAAAATTCAGAAGTCTTCTAACATGAGAATAGATGTTGTTAAACAGTTTTAAGACAACTATTATGAAAAGCTTTGATCCACTACAAATGTTGACTACACTGAGAAAATGATTCATTGGACTTACTACATTTTTTTAGGGTTGCAAACAATTTACATGGGCTGAATTTAAACAAACTAAGCTGAACATTACTACATTTGATTTTTTGTTGTTGTTTAAATTCAGCCCAAATCAACTGTTTGCAACCACTTACTCTTAAAAAATTTAGTAAATTCAATGAATGCTATTTTTCAGTGTACTGTATATCTGCTATATATTTATAGCTTCAGCATGTTCTCTCACCTCGAGCGTGCCCCGTTTGACTGGGTTCAGCACCAGGAAGCGTTTCAGGAGGTTTTCACAGTCAGTAGACATGTAGAAGGGAATCCGATATTTGCCTCTCAACACTCGCTCACGAAGCTCCTGTAGGCACAACATCACTGACCGTAAACACTGATTGAATGACATCTGTAGTCCAACAGGCAAAGAACATTTCTGACTAAACATCATGACGCAGGTTTACAGGAATTAAGAAGAGTCATTATTGAATTATTCTGCGTTTTATTGACTGTTAATGCCAGCGGTTGCATGATTTTGCTCATTTGGATCTCTTAAAGTCTGCATGAACTGGAAGATGTGACTGTTTTTTTTTCTTTCGTATTGTGACGCAGTTCCTAGAGAAACAGAATATTAAATGAGAAAACAGTGGGAGTGGCTTGTTTTTTTTTTTTGCTGCAAGCTGATTGGATGAAGTAAAGTAGGCATTTTATTCAGAAAGATCTAGTAAAGTGTTTGGGGCTCTAGGGGATCTAATAAAGACACCCCCTCCTCACCATTTCTGTTTGTTGTCATACCTCAGACAGACGTAATCTGAGAATTTAACTGAAAAAGAAACTAATAATAATAAATAATAATTCTTTACATTTATAAAGCGCTTTTCTGGGCACTCAAAGCGCTTTACACACAATGGGGGGGATCTCCTCATCCACCACCAGTGTGCAGCATCCACCTGGATGACGCGACGGCAGCCATTTTTGCACCAGACCGCACACCACACACCAGCTGATTGGTGGAGAGGAGACAGAGTGATGTAGCCAATTAGGATATGGGGATGGTTAGGAGGCCATGATGGACAGAGACCAATGGGCAGATTTGGCCAGGATGCCGGGGTTAAACCCCTACTCTTTTTCGAAGAACATCCTGGGATTTTTAACAACCACAGAGAGTCGGGACCTCGGTTTAACGTCTCATCCGAAAGACGGCGCTCACTGAGCAGTATAGACTCCCCGTCACTATACTGGGGCATTAGGACCCACACAGACCGCAGGTTGGGCGCCCCCTGCTGGCCTCACTAACACCACTTCCGGCAGCAACCTAGCTTTCCCATGTGGTCTCCCATCCAGGTACTGACCAGACGCAGTTAATTAATTTAATGTAAGTGAAGAGTTGCATAAAAAAATCACATCCAAAAAAAAAAAAGTTAATATAAAATAGTTTTCGTATTTTTCCCAAATTATTATAATAAATTATTAATTGTTATTTTTGTTTTCTCCTCACATTTTTATTAGGATGCACTCATTTCTGCATCATGATATTAAATTATTTTATTTGAATGGTTCTAATTTTGCATTTTGATCCTGATTAAACTAATATAAAACCAATAAACCAGAGCTGCACAAGTATCTGATTGTATAGGATTCAGTCGGCACTGTACATCACAACAGGGAAGTTAATAGTTAATATAACTAGATATTAAAGTTTGAGGACAAACTTTATAGAGAAAGCCTTTTGGAAATAGTTTATTTAGTTTGCAAAAGGAAAATAATTTGGAAAATATTTTCAAAAAGTTTGAAAAGTATGATAGATAGACAGCTAGATAGATAGATAGACGGACGGACGGACGGACGGACGGACGGACGGACGGACGGACGGAC
>CAIGQQ010026964.1:1786000-1799741 GCA_903798035.1 Danio albolineatus | reverse complement strand
AAAATTGAAGGAAACACACCATCTACTAGTTATGATTATTTATTGATCATCAACGCTGAACAACTGAAATTAACACACACATTGCCTGAAATCAACAGTCACAAATAAATCACTTGCACTTTTGGAAACAAAATTGAATATTTTCAATGTTTTTTATCTTAAAAGTAGAAAATATAAGTATCTCTTCTAAATAAATCAGTGAATCAATGAATCAGTGCATTTCTTGAATCTTCTGTAAACAAATATTTTAATGTAAATAATAATTTTAACATAATGGAAAATATGCTGTATCAAGGCATCTCTGGCATAGCTTACAATCATCTTCAGTGTAGTGTAAACTTGCAACTTAGTTAAATTTTGTGAGAGGTACACAGGTATGTGACTGTGCAAGGGCTGTGCCGGACCACACCATTGTCTTCAACATAGAAGTTTAAATCAGCCTTAGCAGAGCAGGGTCACATGACTACACATGCAGTAGGGAAAGTAATTGAAAAAATTGACAAGAAAAAATCTGATGGATTCTGATGGGTCCAGTTCGATTAATCGCCCAGCCCTACTTATTAACGTACTTTTTTGGTCAATTATAATAAATGCTTTGTAAAAGAAAATCAATGCATTGATGCAAATGTAGAAATAAAAAGGCTAAGAAAAAATAAAAACAAATACATTCAAATATAAATGTAATAATTTACAAATATATACATAAAGGAAAAAATATAAATTATAACATACAAATTCAAACAAAGTTAAATAGAGATAATAAATTCTAAACATTCCACAATACAGTTTGCATTATTAAAATGTAAAAGCAGAAAGTAAAATGAACCTACACTCACAAACAGTAAAGCCATTGTCCATTGTTAGCTCATAATACACACTGCATTAACACATAAAATGCAAACGTTTTAAAAATGATTTTAAGCTGGAATATGACCTGGTCATTTCACATATTTTTATTCAATGCCATGTCAGCAGTGATGGGAATAAAAGCGCTATAAATAATCGGCGTTACTAATGATGATACTTTAGATTCAGTAACAAGTTACTGTTTCCCCATTACAATGCCATTACCGTTACTGACAATAAAATGCACGTTACTATAATTGAGAACACTGAAGCCGTTTAAATGCGAGCAGAGTCTCTCTCAGCTACTGTATAGGACCTCTCTTTCTCTGGGATGTGTGCAGGGGGCCTGGGCGGGACACAAAACCAACCAGTGATGATGATTGGTGTGTTTGTGAATGTGGTGTATCTGAGAATGAGATGATTGGTTTAAATAGAGTACATTTCCATCCTTTACCGATCAGAGGCAAAATAGTGCAGGTTCATACACACGCACACATACACACTCACAGTCAGCCACACACCAACGACCAGAGGTCAGAATGATGGCCAATCCAACAAGTTCAAGGGCAGCAAACTGGAAATAAAAGCGCTACTTTGTTGAGGTGAAAGGCAAGAACTATGCATTGTGCAACTTATGCCCAGGAAATAAAGAGTCTCTCTGTGTCGGTGACGAGTAATTGTAATCTAATGAAGCACCTAACGTCATCACAAGGCACAAATCACAGGGGTCTTTCCCAGGTAATTAGTTACTTTAAATATTATGTAACTCAGTTATTATTTTTGAGAAGTAACTTGTAACTATAACTAACTACTGTTTAACAGGAACGTGCCCAACACTGCATGTCAGCAACGACTATTTTTCATGGCAAACACATTTCATTAACAAATACACAATTAAATACCACAAACAAACGAATGCATAAATTAGATCAGATTTTGAATGCTAATACATGATAAAAGCTCAACAATTTTTGGAATGTGACCTGGATATTTCCTCGAAAGTCACTTCCCAAAACTCTTTTATTCAGCATTTTAATCAGTGCTTCTCCAGGCGTACTCTTAAAGCATCTAAATGAGCTGAAATGTAATTCAGATCAGGCTCAGAGACCTCCAGGAAAACACTACTGTAAGTCAGTTCTTTGAAATGTGAGTGACGGGCCAGGTTTAAGTAACACTATAGCCGACGACACACAACATCAAACGTCAAATCCCAACATGCACGCTAAAATTAGTAACAGTGTAAATGCCAGTGAAGACTCTCTGCTTCTCTCTCACACACACACACACACACACACACACACAAACGCACACGCACACACACACACACACAGAGAGAAGCTTTTGTGATCGGTCGACAAAACTTCAGCTATTCTGAAAATAGGTCATCATGCATCTGTCAGGCTAATATGATTCTGCTATCATCTTAAAGAGCTGCTGCAACTACAAGATTTTGGCATCACCATTTATTCAACATGCCATGACACATCATTTTCCAAAAATAATAATATGATTATCGCTGCACGATTTTGGCTAAAATGAGAATCACGATTTTTTTGCTTAAAATTCAGATCGCGATTTTCTCAAGATTCTGTAGATTTAAATAAAGGTTAATTTGAGCAGGCTATTATTATTGCTATTTCAGAATACAACTATTCAAAATTTTGATGTTGAATTATAATGAGACATGTGCTTGCAATCTGTAATTGACAACAATATTAGACCATGTTTTTGTACTGCTAAAATCAGACATTTGTCATTATCAGATTCCCTCCTGCATTATATTTAACATTATATAGGCTATAGTTATACTGACGCTGTTAAACATTTATTCTCATGCCCAACACTCTGTTCGCTATGAAAGAAAAACATATTAAATGCTTGTCATTATCATTAATCTAAAATGCGATATGATCATTTAAATGATGTGCCAGCTTTCGATTTTTATTTTCACTTTTGATTTAATTTCACAATGTAGTTACTAATACTGACATAAAACATTAACATTCTGCCATCCGAATAAGGGAATCATAATTGGTATAGTAAATCGAATAAATATGTCATTCTCCAATGTCTCACAAACGCTAAAGGGGGCCAATGCGCGCGCACGCGCCAGTGGTGCGCAACACTCACGTGAAAGTATAAACAAAGCTTGGCTTAAACGCGAAGTGCTCCGGTTTCAGTTTAAATCAGCACTCGTCTGATGGCACATATTCTTACTCGTTGCACTTTCACAATGACACTAGTTGACACAAATGAGAGACGGACGGATGATATGTACACCACTGTTATTGTGAAAGTGAAGAATTTAGGGCATCTATTACCACTGCAAAATAATAGTCAACATTATTCAGTATATAATTCATAATATAACTGACAGTTGACTGTATTTCAAAAAGAAGAGCGTATGTGGACTGTGGACAAAACCGATATGAGAAATATTTTTAAAAGAGCAATGTGTAAAACTGCATTCCTGTCATTCTACCTAGTAAAATGTATGGGATGGATAGGCTTATTACAAAGAAATACAATACAATAAAATATTTCCAACGGTGTGTGTGTACACTGCACAATCAGCAGACATTAATCTCGAATGTGAGCCAAAACATCCTTACCGTGACCATTATATAATTATTTTTCATTGCTCCCAAACGATCGCTCTGTGCCACAAACTGAATGTTATTTAAAAGTTTTATTAGCTGTTATTTGCAACCTGTGCAAGTTCTGTTCACTTAAGTAGGCATCATTCACAGGCACCCGTGCGCCCGCCCTCTCTCTTGCAATAGTTCATGGTCAGCTCACGTCAAGTGTGTTTTTGCGGTCGCGAATACATCATTACATAAAGACAGAAATGACATTTTTGGGTGAATTATACCTTATAAATACAGTATGTGACTCTTTCAACACCATTTGGAGGTGTCCACGTTGCTGAACCCTGTATGTAAAACAACGTGAAGACTTGTGCCTTCTCTCCTAAACTTTGACAGAATCGTATAAATGCTAACTTAAGATCGTCTAGGGGGTCGAATCGAGATCGCAATCTTTTTACGATTAATTGTGCAGCTCTATAATATGACAAAATAATTATTAGTAAAATGAAAATCTGGATCCAGAGAATGGAACAGGTCAATATAATGGAGAAAATGACTACATGTATTAAGGTATTGTATTGTAAGATATTTAGAATTGCAGATTTAGTCTTGTATTGAAATATTGATTGTATTGAAGTATTATAAGACATTTACAGTCAAGTCCATAAATATTGGGACACTGACACAATTTTAACATTTTTGGCTCTACACACCAACAAAATAGATTTGAAAATGAAAAGATCTGCAGACTGTCAGCTTTAATTTGAGGGTATTTACATATAAATCAGGTGAACGGTGTAGGAATTTCAACAGTTTACATATGTGCCTCCCACTTGTAAAGGGACCAAAAGCAATGGAACAATTGGCTTCTCACCTGTTCCATGTGTTATTCCCTCAATATCCCAATTACATTGAGCAGATAAAAGGTCCAGAGTTCATTTCTGTAGATATGTATGATATGTACTGTAGTGATATATACTGTAAAAAGATATGTAGATTTAGAAGTTATTTAAATGATCTTTAATATCAATTGCATTGTGTAGTTTGGTTTACAAATGTTTTCTCTAAAAAGACGTTATAAATGGCAAAATGTCTTTTTATTTATTTATTCTGTATTTTTTCTGTATTATTGTTATTTATTTATCATTTCCCTCATCAAAAAATGTTTCCTCTAAAATGAATGAATGAAAACTTGCATTACAAAGAAATGTGCAGCATTTGAGAAATAACAAAAGGTCAGGTTTTCAATTTAGTTAAAAAATTGAAAGTATCGTGAGATGGCTATGATGAATATCGAATCGTGAGTTGCGTGAATTGTTACATCCCTCTACTTGACCAGTTTTTTTCTTTTGTTTTTTTTAATCCCGATCAGCCAACACAAATTTACACAACCAGAAGATATTATAAATGATTATAAATATACTTGGTAAACAAGTATAATGCGTAAACAATGCGTAGATGTATACTGTATATAAACACGGATTATACACTGGTATGACATAGGGTGACATTGTTTTAGACTACACACAGTATAAGCTTCCCTGTAAAGTGAAGTAACTCTGACAGAAAAGTACTATCATGAAAAATATAGTAATATAATAATAATCATTTGAAGGCATAATTGCATAGCTGTTCTTCCAAGTTTTTATTTAAACTGCAATAAAATAATTCATTCATTCATTTTCTTGTCGGCTTAGTCCCTTTATTAATCCGGGGTCGCCACAGCGGAATGAACCGCCAACTTATCCAGCATATTTTTTACGCAGCGGATGCCTTTCCAGCCACAACCCATCTCTGGGAAATGCAATAAAATAATCATTCATTCATTCATTTTCTTTTCGGCTTAGTCCCTTTATTAATCTGGGGTCGCCACAGCGGAATGAACCGCCAACTTATCCAGCATTTGTTTTACGCAGCGGATGCCCTTCCAGCCACAACCCATCTCTGGGAAACACATCCATACATTCTCATTCACACCCATACACTATGGACAATTTAGCTTACCCAATTCACCTGTACCGCATGTCTTTGGACTGTGGGGGAAACCGGAGCACCCGGAGGAAACCCACGCAACCACGGGGAGAACATGCAAACTCCACACAGAAATGCCAACTGGCCCAGCCGGGGATCGAACCAGCGACCTTCTTGCTGTGAGGCGAACGTGCTACTCACTAGGCCACCGTGGCGCGCAATAAAATAATATTCGGGTAAAAAAATATTTCAAAAGGTGTCTAATTTTTGTCTAAATTATTAACATGAATAGGTTTTATGATTATAAGGTTATTGGACATGCTTTTTTCCATCACTCACATGTAATAAATTGACAAATTAATTGCAACTGCATGGACGGTAGAATTTAAACTAATAATTATTGCAGTCAACCATTTTCCTAGTTTAATGTTTTGTTGTTGTTTTCTATATTTCTAATAGAACAGTTAATTATGCTTTTATAAGGCCTACAATGTTTTGTTTCACATATATCTGAAAACAAAAACTAAAAATAAATAAAACTAAAAAAAATAAATAAAGAGCGACACAGTGGCTCAGTGGTTAGCAGTCACCTCACAGCAAGAAGGTCGCTGGTTCGAGTCCCGACTGGGCCATTTGGCATTTTTGTGTGGAGTTTGCATGTTCTCCTTGTGTTGGCCTGGGTTTCCCCTGGGTGCTCCGTGTGTTTCCCCCACAGTCCAAAGACATGTGCTATAGGTGAATTGAATAAACGAAATTGGCCGTAGTGTATGTGTGTGAATAAGTGTGTGTGGATGTTTCCTAGTACAGGGTTGCAAGTGGAAGGGCATCTGCTGTGTATAACAAGTGCTGGATAAATTGGCGGTTCATTCCACTGTGGCAATCCTAGATGAATAAAAGCACTAAGCCGAAGGAAAATGACTGAATGACTGACTAAAACTGAAAAAACAGGAAATTTGTGAATAAATATATATAATTAGACAAAAAAAAAAAAACTGATTTAAAGTGCCCTGACCAGCATACAGGTTTGGAATGACATTAGGGCGAACACATAACGGCCAAACTCAGATTTAGCACTGCCCTGATTGTGCCAGGCTCAACCAGACCTACATCAACAGCACCCACATCCTCTTCTGACAATCCGCTCCACCTTTTTCCCTCATTTACCAGGAAAGGACAAAAAGTAGGTCATCTGTGGGGCA
This sequence comes from Danio albolineatus, assembly GCA_903798035.1. Lineage (NCBI taxonomy): Eukaryota > Metazoa > Chordata > Actinopteri > Cypriniformes > Danionidae > Danio > Danio albolineatus. The sequence goes on along the minus strand of CAIGQQ010026964.1, from coordinate 1,793,137 downwards.
GTGAGAGCGTGTGACAGACGCTGTACTCTCACGGCTTCAGACGGACCAAGGACAGAGAGACTATAGTCTACGCCTAAACGGGTCCATGCAGATTATTCCATGTGTAAAGCAGAAATAAGTGTTTTCATGACGACTCCTTGCGTTCCAATTAGGGCTGAAGGAATAATAGCAGGGCTGCACGTAGGGCTGAGTGAGTTGGCCTTAAATCATAATCTTAATTTATTGAATATTTTAACCCGATTACGATTAATGATAATTATTTTATTTATTTATTTTTATGTTTAATGTGGGTGCCACGGTGGCGTAGTGAGTAGCACGTTCACCTCACAGCAAAAAGGTTGCTGGTTCAAGCCCCGGCTGGGTCAGTTGGCATTTCTGTGTGGAGTTTGCATGTTCTCCCCGTGGTTGCGTGGGTTTCCTCCGGGTGCTCCAGTTTCCCCCACAAGTCCAAAGACATGTGGTATAGGTGAATTGGGTGAGCTAAATTGTCCGTAGTGTATGAGTGTGAATGAGTGTGTATGGATGTTTCCCAGAGATGGGTTGCAGCTGGAAGGGCATCCGCTGCGTAAAACAAATGCTGGATAAGTTGGCGGTTCATTCCACTGTGGCGACCCCAGATTAATAAAGGGACTAAGCCGACAAGAAAATGAATGAATGTTTTATGTGTACAGTAAATATGCTCAAATTTCAAGTGGGATGTTTTTGAATGTAGGGCGCATTATTGATTTTGAAATAATTGAAGTAAGCACACACAATCTACTATCTATGATTATTTAATAAACATCAATGTTGAACAACTGAATCTAAAACACACATTGCCTAAAACACAGCTCTCCACGCTGCCGACTGCTACTAGCTTGTCCAACATGTCATTTTGACGTGTAGTTACATTTTTTGAGAGGTGTGCGCGTATGCAAAGGCTGCACCAGACCGTATGCTTGGCAGAAGTATAATATCAGAATAATATTACAGTATAATAAGTTCAGAACAAATAAAATAATAATGAAATTATGAAATAATGATATAATGAAATAATCAGAATAAATCATAATATTATAAGTATAAATTAGTCTTGACAAATCTGTGTCACGTGACTCCACACACAAAAAATTCACCTGGAAAAATTTGATTGATTATTGGTTCTGAATGTCGATATTGATTACTTTTCGATTAATCGCCCAGACCAAGCTGCAAGATATTGAAAAAAAACAACATTGTGATATTTTGTTTATTTAGCGATATATACACTGTGAAAAATCCCAGGTTTCACACAATTTTTTCATGTTGTCCCAACACAAATTAATTAAGTTAACCTAATCCTTTTTACAAATTTAAGTTGAGAGCTGAGAACTGTGAAGGCATTTATACTTGACCCGCTCGCCGGAAACACGAGCATTTCTCATGTGAGATCGCCAACTGTGCAGAGGAATATCAAATATGGAAAATTAGAAAAGGTTGGTCAGATAAAATATGCTACTTTAAGTAATGTTTATTCAGCAATAATTCTCCAGTACCGATAGCAGAATACCAGAGCTTATCGATACTTCGGTCTTTTATAATTTAGCAACGATAAAGTACAGAGTTTCGGTACCCATCCTTAGTTATAGTGACCACTGTATAGTGCAGCCCAAATTAACAACATTTCAAATAACCCGGTATATCACCTATTTGTGATAAGTGCACATCAGAAGCCGATTTAGCTCATAGTTATATATTCTGTCCTAAAATACAGGGACTTCCCAAAAGACATTTTAATTTGAACGGCATCTACGCTTATGTTACTCTGTTTTTTATTATTCCCGAGGTTTCCATAATCCTGGACCAGGCCGCATCCTAAGAGGCTGCCGTGGTGGTCATGGAGGAGTGGAGAGCATAAGTCCGATTCCTGTAAGACCTCAGTGACAGACGAGTCCTCGCATTGTTCCTGAAGGGCCAGCCTACACACCAGCTGGTGACCCCCACCTGTGGCTTCTCCACGATGGATGCCCAGCGTTCTCCAGCGCCTAGACTGCAGCTCTGCACAAGACGTCTGGCCATAGGAGAAATGGTCGTGCCCAACTGAGCCTGGTTTCTCTCAAGGTTTTTAATTCTTCACTTTCGCCAATTGGTGAAGTTTTTTTACTCGCTGCTGTCGCCACTGGCTTGCATGGTTCGGGATTTGTAGGGCTGTGTATAGATGGATTAATCTTTAGTGTTTGGACTCTCAGCAGTGGATATTAAACCACGCTGAACTAAACTAAAATGAACTTCAACACTGAAAACTGGACTGACACTGTTTCAGTTTATTTTATAATGCATGTGAAGCTGCTTTGACACAATCTACTTTGACACAATCTACATTGTAAAAGCGCTATACAAATAAAGATGAATTGATTGAAAAATTCTGGAATGAGGTTTTTAAAGTGCTTTCAGATGGTCTTGATCGACACGTAGATCCTGACCCAGAGCTTATTATATTAGGACATTCTGATTAGACAAATTCATTGGGCAGTGCACAACAGAAAATCCTAATATATTGTTTGATAACAGCGAAAAAGCTGCTATTATTGTACAGGGAAAATGTTAATCCTCCAACTGTTAAACTACGGCTTGAACAATGGATATCTACTATGCACTTGGAACTAACCCGATATCTTTTAAAAGGCAACATGGGACTATTTCAGAAGGTTTGGGGTCCTTTCTTCAGTCACTTCACGGGGAATTATTTTCCTCAATGCAATGTATTGTAACTAAAAAGCTGTTTTGATTATGTCCTTGGACTATGGGGGAAAGCGGAGGACGCAGAGGAAACCCACACCAACATGGAGAGAACATGCAAACTCCACACGGAAATGCCAACTGATTCAGCTGGAACTCAAACCAGCGACCTTGTTGCAGTGGGGCGACAGTGCTAACCACTGAGCCAATTTTGAGGCTCTGAAGCTAATTTATTTAGTCTTCGTATAGATGCATAATCTTCACCGTTGCCTGAAGCGAACCCTGAGGTACACCTCTCAAAAAATGTAACTACACCTCATTTTGATGAAGTGCTGCGATTGGCCGGCTTAGTAGCAGTGACAAGTGTGGGCATGGCCAGAGCTACTCCATCTAAAAGCACCCACTGGAGGTTTTATAGAACTGGTTTTACTGGGAGAAAATGCTCATGAAAATCACCTTTGTTATTCCCAGAGCCCTACTTGCAATATTAGTCAAAAATATGGAAATGACATTGTTCCCTAAAATCGTTCTGATTCCTGGAGAGGCTCTACATTTAGCGAAACAATGACTGCACATGAAAAAGAGCATGTTATGAGAAAGCCTGCGTTTGAGAGACGGGGGTTGTGCGAGGAGGCTGACGGAGGTAAAATCTGAATGAAAGAGAAAGGTTAGGAAGTGCGTGGGCCGTCGATGGGAGTTGGCAATTACCTTCCCTCCTACTCGCTGTTAACACGGTACAATCATGCCAATGCATCAAACACTTTCTTTCACTTCCCTCAGCCATTCAAATGTTCAGAATATGTGCCAATGGAGCAGGCATAGTACATATTGAAAACAGAAAATCTGAATCATTTTAGTTGATCAGTTCATTTAAATAGTTTGTTTCAATGAATATTTTAGACAATTAAAAAGTCACAGGCTGACCTCACTCATGCACTCAAATTTTGCATTGTCACATTATGCTTAAATCATTGTGTGATCGCACAAAACCAAGCAACCTAACAAAGTAAATGATCCAACTCATTATTATATGCAGCCCAAATTTAGACTTTCATATACAGTTGAAGTCAGAATGATTAGCCCCTCTTTATATTTTTTCTCCAATTTCTGTTTAACGCAAAGATTTTTTCAACACATTTCTAAACATAATATTTTAATAATTATTTTCTAATAACTGATTTCTTTTATCTTTGCCATGATGACAGCACATAATATCTGACTAGATATTTTTCAAGATACTAGTATTCAGCTTAAAATGAAATTTAAAGGCTTAACCGGGTTAATTAGCGTAATTAGGTCAATCATTGTATAATGTTGGTTTTGTTCTGTAAACAATCAAAAAAATACTGCTTAAGGGAGCTAATAATATTGACCTTAAAATGGTTTTAAAGTTTTATTACAGCCGAAATAAAACAAATAAGACTTTTTCCAGAAGAAAAAATATTATAGGAAATACTGTGAAAGAAATCCTTGCTCTGTTAAACATCATTTGGGAAATATTTGAATAATAATAATAATAATAATATTATTCATTCATTCATTCATTTTCTTGTTGGCTTAGTCCCTTTATTAATCTGGGGTCGCCACAGCGGAATGATCCGCCAACTTATCCAGCATTTGTTTTACGCAGCGGATGCCCTTCCAGCCACAACCCATCTCTGGGAAACATCCACACATTCTCATTCACACACATGCACTACGGACAATTTAGCCTATCCAATTCACCTGTCCCGCATATCTTTGGACTTGTGGGGGAAACCGGAGCACCTGGAGGAAACCCACGCAACCACGGGGAGAACATGCAAACTCCACACTGACCCAGCCGAGGCTCGAACCAGTGACCTTCTTGCTGTGAGGCGAACGTGCTACTCACTACGCCACCGTGGCGTCCCAATTTTATTATTATTATTAATATTATAATTATTTTTAATATTAGTAATAGGCGATGCAGTGGTGCAGTAGGTAGTGCTGTCACCTCACAGCAAGAAGGTCGCTGGTTCGAGCCTCGGCTGGGTCAGTTGGCGTTTCTGTGTGGAGCTTGCATGTTCTCCCTGCGTTCGCGTGGGTTTCCTCCAGGTGCAGAGGGTTTCCAGTCCAAATATCTAAAATTTCAGAAGTTTTGTTTTCAACTTCAGAAGAAATAAGTCAAAATTGAGAGTTTTTTTCCTTAAAACAAGTGAAATTATCTGCTTCTTATTGGGGCAAGAAAACAAATCTTGTTTTTGCTTTGAACTGTAGATATTTGGACTAAAAACAAGACAATGTAAGCAATCATAAATCATTTAAATTCCATATAATGCAGTAATTAAATAAAATTTAGCAAAATAATACAAATACAAATATCTCCTGGTCAACTATAATTCAGACTCAACACTGCATATCTTGCAATGTGACTACTGCAAAATGTGCACATTGCGATATCAATGCTGAAACGATATTGTGCATCCTGAAATATTCCATGAATACTTCTTAACATCTGACATGTATCATACGTTCACAAAACAAACGTGCTACCTAAAATTCTCAATGACCCAAAACTCCCCCTTTACAGCTACCTCTGCATTTAGAGCCCAACTCATTAAAAAGAGCCTAAAAACTCCTGTGCAAATCAAATAACCCCCATTCTTAATCTTGCCTCCACCAACCAATCACCATCCAGCACCGCAAATATATGTTTTAAAACAGAAAACAATGAACACAACCACCTGCTCCTGTCCAGCAATGGGGGTCACCGAGGGCCGATTAAAGGTACTGGGGTGAATAAGGGGCCACACAGAGATGACATCATGAGACAGAGGCATGTGCGGGCCGTCAGATGATGGATGCTCAACAATGGGACACACAGAGGCACACAGGAGCGCTTTTGTGCTGCATGGAGGAGCCGCTCGGCCCTATGAATGGCGGCTCTGGGAAAAGCAGAGGGAGATCCTGCATTGCGGATTAAAGAGGCCTCCACTACAACCCGCTTTGTGTGCCACATTCCCAAATATCTCCACAGAGAGAGAGAGAGAGAGCGTCTAAAAGCAGATTTACTGTAGGACGACTTACCAATATTTGGATGATTCAGAATCTTCATTATTCTTACTTCCCTGAAGAGCTGCAAGGGAAAACAGAAAGCAGAGTAAAACATTAATAGTGTGCAATGTGGTTCTGAGTTTCAAATGTTTTTTGACTAAATGCAAAGTTTACCCTTTTAATATATTTGCTAATCACAAATGACAACATAAAATTAATAAAAGGCAAGGCGAGTTTTTTAATAAGGCACATTTCATACACAACGATAACTCAAAGCGCTTTACAGTTGGAGTCAGAATTCTTAAACCCCCTTGAATTATTAGCCCCCCTGTTTATTTTTTCCCCAATTTCTGTTTAAGGGAGAGAAGATTTTTTTCAACACATTTCTACACATAATAGTTTTAAAAACTAATTTCTAATCACTGATTTATTTTATCTTTGACATGATGACAGTAAATAATATTTTACTAGATATTTTTCAAGACACTTCTATACAGCTTAAAGTGACTTTTAAAGGCTTAACTAGGTTAACTAGGCAGGTCAGGGTAATTAGGCAAGTTATTGTATAAAGATGGTTTGTTCTATAGATTATTAAAAAAAAATATAGCTTAAAGGGGCTAATAATTTTGACCTTAAAATGTTCTTTAAAAAATTTAAAACTGCTTTTATTCTAGCCGAAATAAAACTTATAAGACTTTCTCCAGAAGAAAAAATATTAGCAGACATGCTGTGAAAATTTCCTTGCTCTTTTAAACATAATTTGGAAAATATTTTAAAAAGAATAAAAAATTCAAAGGAGGCTAATAATTCTGACTTCAACAATACATAAACAGGAAAAAAATTAATAAAATACAAGTATAAGAAATGAAAACAACAAAGAATACAAATTATTAAAAACAGATTAAAATGTTAAAATAGGTTTTAAAGAAAAGAAAATTATTTAAACATAACTATTTAAATAATATAACATTAAACACAATTATTTAAACAATGGTCAAATTATTTTTAAAAAATGTACTTAGAACAATGAAGTAGTTTTGAACATCACAAAAATCATTGAATCCTGAACAAAAGAGTAACATGGGTTGCAATGCACAAAAACCTTTTTCATCATTGAAAATAATAAAATCTTTCTAGGAAAGCATATTAAGCATATTAAAACAATTTCTGAAACATCATGTGAGAGAAGTTTGGGGGAAAAATAAGCATTTAAATCAAAGGAGTGAAACACACTTTTAAATATATTAACATACATTTAAAAAAAAAATTAAATTATTTATAAATAATAAAATATTTAATAAGTTTATTTAAATAGTTTAATTTAAAAATAGAATAATAAATATTTAAAATAGCAATAATATTACAGTTAGTGATCAAATAATGCAGCCTTGGTCAGCAAAAAGAATCATTCTTTATAAAAAAAAA
>CAIGQQ010026964.1:1733786-1784245 GCA_903798035.1 Danio albolineatus | reverse complement strand
ACACACACACACACACACACACACACACACACACACACACACACACATGTACAAAGGGGTTTCTGACTTGGTAAACAAGCAAATGTCTTGGAGTTTGGCCGCTGCTTTAAGGTGACATTGTCACATGATTAAATATAAATGCAAAATCTAAAATGTGATATTACACTCTTACAATAAACTCAAAAATAAAAAAAGACTTTTACTGCTTGTTCAAACTGCCTATTTGAAATGAGCCAAAATGGCACAATTCTTGGGATTTTTCTAGGGACAACTTAATTGTTTTATGCTCAATCTGCTTAAATTTGTTAAAACAACCACATTAACTTAATCAGTTTGTGTAGGGACAACATGAAGGAATTGTGTGGAACACTGCATAATTTTCAGTGTATTTATTTAGCTGCTTTTTCAAACTACTTATGCAAAATAAGCTCAAACAACAATACTTGAGATGTTTTTTGGATAACTTCTATATTCAATCCACCTAAATTTGTTAACTTAATCAATTTGTGTTGGGACAAACTGAATGAAATGTGTGGAACCCTGTATTTTTTACAAAGTAAAAAAAACTAAATGGAAATCAGCATATTTCATATTTTGATACCTATTTTGTAGGAAACATTAGCCGTGTTTCCATCCAAATATGCTAATTAAATGCATGCACAAAACTGGAATATTGCATAAAACATTAGCGAATAATGCATGGTTTCCATCCAAGAGTCCAAGAGAACAAAATCGTCACTTTCTGATAAAACTTTCTGCCAATTTGTAAATCACATGATCTGTTGAAGCAAAAATCACATGACTTTTTTTTATTCGGTAAATGCATAGAAAATACCATCATAATTTATTCACATATTTGCTTATCGGATAAAGTTTATCCTTCTTTTAACCTAAAAGTTTAACCTAATTTTTAGGGATTTTTTAAAATACTATCTAATTTTAATATCCCTCTTTACTCTAGTGTGGCAAATGTGATCTAACAGACACAGCACAAAATGTAACACGATTTCGAAACAGCAATGAACTCCTTGTTGCAGGTCAAAACAAACACATTTAATGCAAAACTAAATGCATTTCTCCACAGATTATTTAAACGAATAGAAACAAATAATCTTGGAGAAGTTTTTTCGTGTTGTCATAAACGAACGCAGAGGAGGAAAGTGTTGAATCAAACATGAATTTAACCACTTAAATATTCATCTGTACTTCACACTAAACTCAAATGAACATTTAGTATAGTATAGTAGGCCTACATGACTTTCTAGCACCTTATAAAAGACTACCTTCAAGGCTTTTGTTGGCTTATAAATTCCACAGAATGTAGCGCACATGGAAGATCGGATTTGTATTGGTACCAGCTGGCCGATACACAAATATGTGGTATCGATCCGATATCAGCTTCAAGTATCAGATCGGTGCATCCTTACTAACTTTCAAAATTTAAGCACATCTTGGAGTTTCCACCCAGGGTATTTTTATGTGATATTTCCAAATGCTCATAAAAATAGGTGGCTGGAAACAGACTGTACTAAAGCATTAAAAAAATGACACCAAGCAACAGCTGATTATCAACACTGCCGGGTGGTTTCATAATAATCGAGGACTGATAACGAGCTGATGGCGTTAAACTGACTAAACAGATTAGCGAGACAGGGTCTAGGGCTCTTCCTTATGACTGGCAGAAAGCGGGCTGCTGGGCGCACATGCTCCAGAAAAGACGGCACAGCAGTGGTTTCAGCCCGCAGCCACAAATTACAGATCGCTAATTAAAGAGAGCGAGGTCTCCGCTAATGAGCGGAAGCCATTCAGACGTAGATGAGCTCGGCGGCTAGAGAACATCAGCTGCTTTACTTCTCCTGCAGATCCTCAGTCATCTGTAGTGTCGGAGATGGTGAGGAGAAACTGTGGTCGGACACCCAGAGCGCACAGTTAGGGGAGAGAGCTTTGATTTTATTGCCATACACTGAAAAAATTATTAATTGGATTTACTAATTTTTTTAAGGCAAGCAGTTGCAACCAATTTATATGGGCTGAATATAGTAATGGGCGATATAAACGATATGCGATATAAACGATACAAAATTGGCCTACTATAGAGATTCTAATTCTATCGCGATAATGCAATAGCCAAGAACAAAATGTTTAAAACCAAATGTGTTACCTTAGGCTGCAGGTTTGAAATATGGTTTTATTTAAAGTATCTGCAATACACAATTTTATTGGACTAATTAATACTGGAAGTATTTTCAGTACAGTGTAAGTTCCTTAACTAAAAAGACACCATTTTTTTTGTTCTCTGCAACTTGGCGTTTAGGAACCAAGGACTTAAAAGAAAAGTCTTTCTTTCTAAAAGGCACTACATTTAGTTTATTTATTCATTATGTTGTTTAATTACAGTTTTGCTTTTGCACAATAAATGTTCTCAAAACGACATGCAACGTTTCTTTGTTTCTTAAAAAAAAAAATAGCAGTTTGGCTTTCCTAAGGGTCGATGTAACCTGTTCTGAAATGGTTCTATTATAATTTATATATCGCAATATATATCGTTATCGCAAGAGGCTGCAATGTATATTGCAATATGGATTTTAGGCCATATCGCCCATCCCTAGCTATATAGTTTGCAACCACTTACTTTAAAAAAAATAAAAAAAATTGTAAATTCACTTAATAATTTTTCTGTATATCAATTTCTCTGGCTGCCATTTTATGAAATGTAACCCACCAGTCCTTCTGCACCCAACCCGCTCTGGGATCGAACCAGCAATTCTTTGTACTGAAGTCGAGTGCTCTAATAAGGAGGCTTAAGACCATGGCCTCTAGCGTCTGTCGCTAGAGCACCGTTTGAGGTCAGAGTGAGGTTTACCTGCATAGCACCTCACTAGCTGGCCTCCATTACACTTAACCGCCTAAACCTCACTCCCATCCCGGACGAGCCCCCACATATAACCCCCCAGTCCTCCTGCACCCAAGCCGGTCTGAGCTGGGATTGAACTGGTGATTCTTTGTATTATAGTTAGTTGCTCTAACAAGAGAGGTTTATCTGCATAGCACTTTGTTAGCTAGACTCTGTTACATCAATATCACTTTTCTATAAGATAAAAAATCTACAGTTTAAGATTTACTTTTGATAAAAACTTCCTTTTTTGAAACTATTTCCTTTTAAGTCTCTCCAGATAAAAATTGATAAGATTAAAAACAGGGCATTTCAAAAGTACGTTTAACAGTCTGGAGACATTTTATAAATATCACTTTTCTTTAATAAAGATGGTTTGTAACAACAGTTTAAACATCAACAGCAATACATAATAGATAACATAGAATACAATTTTGTTTTTTAAGATTTACTTCTGATAAAAAGTGAAGGACTCGTATTTAAAAATGTTTCCTGTAAAGTGTCTCCAGATAAAAATCATTGTCTGATAACATTAAAAATAGATCATTACACAAGTATATGTTTACCAGTTTGTTTGCTACTGCAATATTGACATATCGTAGCTTCTCCATTGAGTAAATGTCCATGAGTAAGTCCTGCTTCCTACTAAGGGCTGGATTTCAAAAGGTTTATTTTTGATCAATGATTCCATTCTGCTTTCCATTTGTTAAGAACATGAATTTTAATTAGTGGCTTTTAGTACAGTTACGATGGCGATGCAGGACATCACAGAAAGCGTTAAACCAAGACTCTTTGTTGTTGCATTTTGATGGCATTGATAGGAGGGGAAAAAGGATTTAATGATGAACAAAGTTTTTATTTATTAGATGCAGTTGAAGTCAAACAAAGTGATGTTTAATGGAGAATATTTTTTTCTAAATACTACTATTAAAATAATTCTTAGAGGGCTAACAATACTGACCTTGTTGTAAAATTGTTTAAAAAAATTGAAAATGACTTTTATTCAGTCAAATTTGGCAGATATTTTTGATTTTGTTTACATTATTATGGGTCTTTTTAAGGTTTTTTTCTCTTAAGTTCTGCACATTAGAGTTTTAAGTTGCATCTAAAGTTGATAAATAATGTTTATTGCATTACTTTAATGTTAAGTGTGTTACCATGATGGGGTTTAGAAGTTAAATGACACAGAGCGCCTTCTATATATTATTGTGTTTGAGAAGAGCTTTGGTTCATTAAATCAGTGGTCCCAAACCTTTTTATCACCGTGGACCGGTCAACACTTGACAATTTTTCCGTGGACCGGAGTGGGGGGTGGTATTGCTAACTGAAGCTGATCGGTCAGTTCTTATCATGTAACTCGTGGTGCGCTCGCGGCATTCATTCAATTGTCGTGCCCCTCCATTGGAAATAATGAACTTGCACAAACTATAGAAAAGACGTGATATACAAATGGCCTCTAAAAGGCCACCGTCATTTGAGATCTCCAGCTGTTGATCTTCTTGCACAGCCATGATGGATTCACCCGATTTGTTGAAAAAATGAGTTGCGGATCTATTCCTTGGCAATATGGGGGGGTCTTTCACTCTGCCTTTTCCTCATAGAAACTCCAAAGACGTCTGTTTCTCACTCATTTTGCTGCTTGTGGGTTAAATTTGGCCGCTCAAGTGACCGAGATGTGACAGAACAAGGTCATTTTTCAAAATAAAAGATCGTTCAGACTCTATAATAATTAATGATTTCTTGTGTGGCTTGGTACCAACTGATCCGCGGACAGGTGGTTGAGGATCACCGCATTATAGGACTTTTTATGGTTGTGTTTTTGTCTGTGTGACAAAGTTGTGTAGATGTTATTACTTCAAAACATTGGTGTATGACCATTTTTTATTGAAATACATCCAATAGATCATGCATAGACCAAAAAAAAAAAATAAATAAAAAAATTAAGTTTGGCATTGATAATGGTCAACACTTGTTTGCCTTTTTTCAGTAAACTGCTTGTCACTTAATCTTTTTGGTGTCATTTTGATTGTAGAGTGTGCAGACTTTTCTTCAGTCGTTATTTTAGTAAAAAAATGGGCTGAATCTGATCATTTCCTCACATTGTACGTCTCCAAAAGCCTTGTACACATTTCAGTGATGCATCCCTTGACAATTTTGAGGCTTGAAAGCTACAGTCCACATTAATTGCAATTGCATGGAGAAAAGAAAATAAGCAGAAGATCCAGAACAAGATGAAGTTCACAACCTATCCATCAACTTCATCAGATTCTTGGTGGACTGAATGTTCTCCAGTAAATAACACAGTGTTCAGATGCCGTGCTCTTCAACATCACGTACTCAGTGTTGGTTTGTGTAGGAGTGCAGCTGAACTAAGACTGACTGCCTGCGGAGAAAAGCTTTCTCCACGACACATGCATGCACTTTTGTAAATGGATGCAATCTTGTCTATAACATACCTTACAAGCACTTACTGTAGCGCAGCGTTTTTGTTAAGCGTTCCCATGCACGTGTTACTGCGCACATGTGCATCGTTGTGGCGTAAAAGCACAGTTGCAGCGTGCTCTTTTTTTTGTCCATATGTGCATCTCTGTAACAGTGTGTGGTTTTCTCATGCCCTGAGGTGGCAGCTACTTCCTGTGTTTCACTATGAATACACCAGTGCTGCACTGTGGGATAAAAACACAGCTCTGCTGAATAATTCACTACAGTTTCACAAAGTGACCCTCTGGCTTCGCATTTGGTTCTATGACTGGAAAATGCACAATGTGATGCATGAATGTTGTAGATTCTTCTAACACAGTCATGTGGTAGCAGAGTCCGACTGGTAGTATTTTAAGGGCACAAAAAATATGGCTTCATTATTGCTCGATGCTATCTAGGAAAAAACAAAGCCTTCCACCCTAAGAACACCATTCTCAATGTCAAACATGGTGGTGGGAACTTAATGTTTTGAAGAGCTGGGGGAACCTAATCACAAAGAATGGCACCATATTAAATGAGTAATACATCAAAATTCTCAACAACGACATCAGGCAGTTTGAAGAGAAACTTTGGCTTATGCACGAGTATGACAATAACCCAAACACGAAGCAAAATATGGTGAAACAATGGTTAGCAGGCAAAAACATTATTGTTTTGCAGTGGCCCAGCCAGAGTCCTGACTTAAATCCAATTAAGAATCTGTGGAGGGAGCTAAAGATCAGGGTTACGGCAAGCAGACCCTTCAACCTGAAAGAGTTGAAGCTCATCGCTAAATATGAATGGGCAAAAATACCAATGAAGCTGGTCAGCAATTAGCATTTGATGCTGTAAAAGCTAATAAAGGCTTTTCTATTGATTGTTGAGAAGGGTATGAATAATTTTGGACATAGCATTTTTTGTTCAAAATAAAATAAAAGCTGAGAAATATTTATTTTCCACAAGTATGTTTCTTGTACAAAGTCTTTTTTTATTTTGGAAGAAGCCTATGTTCTTTCTGGTCAAAAGAAAACTTGCTTGTTAAATATAAGTAACTTTAAGTCAGATTTTACCAGGGGTATGAATAATTTCAAGCTTGACTATATATATTTATAGTCAGACCTGAGTTTAATATGTACAATATGTTAATGCTGTGAAATGAAATTAAAGTTTGTCATATATTAAACACAGGCTCATTGTGAAAACGAACGTTTCTGGAGACCGCACATTGTGTGGTCGGAGGTACGTACAGCTGCGTTTCATTTTTTAAATGAACGCTACGGGGCGGTGTGACGCAGTTTCTTTTCGCGCTTACCAGCCGACCACTCGCCTCGTGTGCACGACTTGCCCGCTGCAACCAGTTTGTCCCGTTAGCTTGTCGGCGGACTCAAGACGCAGAGAGGAGTTGACCATGATGACGGGGTTCGAGTCTGGTGAGGAGTGCTTTCAGAAAGCAAGTAAGACAAAAACAGAATCCAAATAATGAAATAAACCAGTAAATAACAGGGTGAGAACGTGGTAAAGTCTGAAAATGTGGTAAAAATGAGACGAGGGCTTTTATTTTATTCTGGATTGCTCTTTTGAAAGTTGTTGGTTGGGTTTAGGGAAGTGCGTGGGTGGGTCAATCAACAAAATTTTGGTTGGGTTTAGGGAAGAGGGAGGGTGGGTCAGTCGTTCGGATGGTCAGTCAGTCATTCAATCAGCCATATAAACAGTCAGCTGACAGCGGCCTCTGGTGGGTTTACGTGAGGACAGCAGGCGTGAACGGCACTCGCGAGAGACATTTGAGATCTCAAAAAGCATCCGCAGCGGCCTCTCATGGATTTGCGAAAACAAAAAGTGCAAAATGACATACTTCACGGGACGTTTTCTGCGGCCTCCAGAAACACACTCAGGACTACATTCTCAGAATGAGCCTGGGTTTCATATATTATTATTACTTTAAATCTTAACTTCTACCTCTCTTAAAATGCTGGTTAGTTAAATCTTAAATTGATCTAAATGATATTCAGCACATATTTATTTAATGGAAAAAAACAACTAGCTAGTACTGAGGCAGTTGATCAATATTGGTTTTGGCTGAAAAAATAATAATAATTTTGTATCGGTATCCCTACTTTCAACCATCCAATTAATTCCTGATAGAAAACTTTCAAGTCAAATTTTACAGGAAAGTTTAAAGTACAATGACTGAATCAGTATTTGCTTAAATTTAGTCCTATTTACAAACGTGTGATTGTTTTTAGTGTATGCCATCTCAAACAAAACCAAACGTACAATCACTTCAGCAGTGACTTCAGCAGAGGTAAACAGACCATGGTGAAACAGGCTAGTTGGGGAAACTACAGAAACAGATGATCTCTGAGCAGAGCTTCTAAAGTGACAGGAAGAGGTTTTGCCTGTGCTGCTTTATTCACTTAATAAAAGCTAAATAGATCTACACAATCATTTAAAGTCATTAATTACAAATTCATTTTCTTAAAGACTTTACCATAAGTGCAACTGACGTACTTGGATTAATTGCAGAAAATGATGTTTTGTCAGTGTTTGACAGGCTGATACATGAGAATGGAAAACGTGCACAAACTCAAACTAGCAACTGTAGTGGACTGTGACGTCAAAGGCAGCAGACGGGAAAAATTACACTTCTAACTCATGCTTTTAGCTCTAACAAAGAATCAGTCAGTGGTAAAACATCTACAATAATATGAATGACAAATTAGCCAGCAAAAACAGCTCTCTTTGAATGGAAGTCAAATGAAAAGACTAGTTTTGGAAAATACATTTCTAAAGAAACAATTTGAGGTAAAAATACAAAACAAAAAAAAAACTGCACACCACAAATAAAAAGTATGCACTCTTAAAAAAAACTGCTGTTTTTGCAGTAAGGCCATAAAATATCCATATTTGGTGGTTCCTAAAGAACCTTTCAGTAAAGAGAGCAATGAAGAATATTTGAATATTCTTTTAAAAATTCGTTTGTTTAATTTAAAGGTTCTTATAAGGATGCTAACATTTGCAAAGAGAACCACCATACACTGGCACAATAAGGTGCAAAACGTGAACGGCACTGTTTATTGCTATTTTCAGACCAGCACAACTGTAATTTTCATGTTTTGTGGCATGCTGTTTAAATAGTAAATCCATTTATGCCACTTTGTGGACTCAAGGGTGTGCTGGTCTGAAAAAGAGGTGTGTCAAGAAACACACATAGACCATGCCATTGACCAACTAAAAGCTGGTCTAAAGTCCAGCACAGTGCATGTTACTTATGCGCCTATGTGGTGCAAAATGCGAACATATTTCTTAACACACACAGGATGTAAAGCAATACACAAATATCTTTCGTATGAAAAAATTAAAGGACTAAATTGTTACAAAAATGATTATTTACTACATAAATAAAAACCACTGTCTGCATGCCTTCTTCAACTCGGGGCTTTTTCAGTTCATTTATGACAATCTTCATTAGTACAATGTTATTATTATTATCAGTATTATTAATTATATGCATATTTTTATTTTTGTTTTAACAAAAACAAGTTCAGATTTGTCCACCTGTTGGGTTTTTCAGACTTATGCATCACCGTATGGGGCATAAGAATAGGACGTGTGTTTGAATGTAACTATGACGAGTGTTTTTTTTTTTGACCACACTTTGTCATTATTGTTCATTTATTCGTTTGCTGGAAATTGGAACCGAATTTAGAAATATGTTAAGAAACAAATCTGTGCGCTTAAACAAAATTAAATATGTAGGATAATTGATGTCTTCAGTGGAGTGAGTTTCCACCTTTTCCTTGCTCCATGAACATAAAGGCTAAAGTAAAGAGTAAAAGTAAAGTAAAGAGAAAGTAAAGAGGCCGAATGGAGGAGGCTCATACTTTATCCCCACGCTGCGGATGGTCTGTTTAATTGTTTTCTAGCTAGAGAAGCATTGAGTTTTTCCACTTACAAAGTCTGCCATGTAAATAGCATATGCGCCATGGTGCGACACAACTGACTCTTAAAGGGAATCGGAGAAGAGATTCTGATTGGTTTAATGTACGTTATGCTCAAAACACACACATAACTCATTAGGAGAATAAGCACAACCCTATAGACAGTGAGCCAGGGTGCAAAGCTTATTTTTCTGTCCTTAAAGTTGATTCAGACAGGCCGTTAATACTTTTGTGCCATGCGCCTTAGACTTTGCGCTTAGATCATTAAAACTGAGCTCAAAACCTTTATTTTTATGAATGTGGGGGTGTGTGCATGTTTAAAATGTTTTTAAAGAAGTCTTATATGCAAAAATGCTGGATTTATAGGATAAAAAAATGGTAAAATTACAGGCATGGGACGATAACCGTTTTCAAGGTATACCGCGGTTTGGAAAAGTCAAGGTTTTAAAACAGTCTAAATTTTCTGCTATACCGTTCCTGAGGCATGTGTAAGATTTTTTTTATTCGTGGTTTTTTTTTTTTGGTTCATTTTAAGGACAACAGTATCTCCAACAGAAAAGTTATCCAAAGATAGGGGTTTTAAATTGTAAAGAAATCTGTTTTTGAAGACAGCAGAAGTCAATGATTAATTTAAATTATTTAGCCTGACTTGTTTACTGCTCGAAAATACTTTAAATGTTTCTCAAAATAAAATAGATTGTGTTCAAAGGGATTTTAAAAAAAAATTAGACAGACATTTAAAAGGAATATATTTTAGAGCAGTATAATACCGTCATAACATGAAACTGTAATATTTTTATCCAAGGTTATCATACCATCAGAATCTTATACCGGTTCATGCCTAAAAAATTGTAAAATATTATTACAATCTTTACAGCCTTTTGAATTTTAATATATACATTGAATCATGTTTTTTTATGCTCATCTGAATTTCCAGGCATATTACTCAAGTCTCCAGTGTCAGATGATCCAGAAATCGATCAAAATGATTCATTATGTTGAAACAATCAGGACTATTTGATGAACCGAAAGTTGAATAAAAGTTAATCATTATAAATTATTTTATTCTCCCTTTTGATACATTTAAAGCATTCCTAAAGGACATTTTAAAAAAACTTTTTAAACAGTAGTGGATTTGCAAGGATTATTTAAAGCACTTTAAAAACAACAGTTTTAGCCAGAACACACCATTAAGAGACAGACTATGATGTGCCTGAGAAGGAAAAGCAAAAATGCAAGCTAATTTCCTGAGGTTCATGGAAAAAGCCCTGCCCACATTCATACAAACACCAATCACACACTGGTTAGTCTGGACAGCAGCAGGCAAACAGGAAGCACTTCTGCAGTCCTTCAACAATAACCCACAATCCCCTCCTCTCTCAGAAAATGTCATAAACAGGAAGTCCCTCATAGAGATGCAGTCAATTGTGCCGAATGAGATAAAGCACACAGTATTGAACACATCTTCTGCACACGAGTAATAAAGATGCTTTTTGCTTAACAACTTGGATTTGAAGTGTTAGTTAGTTAGTTAGTTAGTTAGTTAGTTAGTTAGTTAGTTAGTTAGTTAGTTAGGGCACAATAAAAATTCTGAAAATCATTGCGCTGATCTTTGGAATACAAATTAAGATATTTTTAATGACATTTGAGAGATTTCTTCTTTGTTCACCCCAAAAAAATGTTCCCAAAGTACATAAAACAGATAAAAAAAAGTCTTCTGAAGAGATATAATTGCTTAATAAGATTTAATAAAGACTTCTACTCACATTAAACAGTGAAAACATGCATGAGAGCCATTGTGGTTCATTCTTATTCATGTCACACAACACATCTGAGCTTCAGCAATAGCCAATAATGGAGCAAACACAATATTAAAACGGCATACTCTCAGAAATAAAGCTACAAGAGCTGTCACTGGGGTGTTCCTTTTCAAAAGATACACTTTGGTACTGAAATGGTATCGTATGGCTAGGAAAACACAGAATCTTGTAAAAAAAATAATAATAATAATAAAATCTGCGGATTTATGCAGAATGATTTTGGGAGAATCGTAACTAAACAAGGAGAAAAAAAAACATTGCCCAGCCCTGTAGGCATGGGGTATGGCAGAAAGTTGCGATCAACCTCATTCTTGCTCAAAGAAGAAAGCCGTACGGGCCATTTACACGTCACATCTTTTGCACAATAAAGCTATTCACTCAAAAATGCCTTATAAACAACAATGGAAGACATGCACCAGATTCTGTAATTGCTTTTTCATGTGGCTTTTTGTCACAAGAAAAAGCATTGATTGAGAAAGTTTAATTGCTGGGGGCCGTCATTGTACTAATACAGCGTCATGTTCTAGATGTGTGTATTTAAGAAATTGCGCTTTGTGATGTTCTCCCCATCTTGCAGCACACATTGGCAAAGATTTGCAGTAACCCAACATCATTCATGAGTGAAAAAAAGGTATGGTTTGTTTCAATATTTCGGTAACTTTAACTTTAAGTGATATATTTTGCGATACGATTACAATTTCACCAGATAGCTTGAATAGCTCTATTTTGGTAGGGGGATCCTTCATTTAGACTGATTAGGTTGATTTTGTAAGGGTGTGGGTGTGAGTTTCGTGAACAGCAGATTCAAGGACTTTTTAAAGCACCATTAATTTTAATCAGAGCATCTTAGTAATGTATACCCGAGCATATGTAACGTCATGAAAGTCTTTACTGTACTCAACATTTCACTTACACTTTATATTTGAATAAACTGACCGTTTTAAACAGTCATGTTCAAAGAACTTTCATAAAACTTGTTGAATTTAATTCTGGTGATATTCAAATATAGTTTCTGAAATATTCATCCAATGTTTCGAATGATTTCAAATTGAATTCAAGCACTTTCAAGGACCTCAATTTGTTTTTTGGTCCGTTTCCACTGAGTGGTACGATAGCGTACGCTTCTATGTTCGTTTCCACAGTCAAAAGGTACCAAAAAGTGAACCGTACCATACCACTTTTTTGGTACCCTTTCCAAAGGGTACCTAGCACAACAAGACGGAACCAAAAAGGCAGAGCTAGACGTGCAGCTGAACGTCATTAGCGTGTATAACAAGCCAGGAGAATGAAAACACAGGAAGCGCTGTTTTTAAACAGCCGAGACATTACATTGTAATAATATATAGATATAATAACAAGCCATGGTCGACCCGAGCTTAAACAAACCTTGTCGTTGTCTTAATGAGTAAAAGCATAAATGGTTTCACTTTTCTCTAGAGAGCTCGTGTGCGCTTACCGCTGCTTCTGACTTCCTTCAGAAATGGACAAATGCGAGAGTGATACGCCAAACAAACAAAGTAGAAGCCCGAAAAGGAGTAACTGATTCTTTCAGCATCCTAAAACATGAACAAATTGCCATGTTAAATTTTTATCATCGCATTTTGGACTATTATAAACTCGGAATGACGGAATTACTTCAACAAGATGTTTACGTTACATGTGCTGGTTAAGAATAAAGATGAGAGGTTTATAATGACTGTATATGTTTTTTATTGTTAATGAACCCAAATAAGTATGTTTTTTTTTTGTAATTTTTTGTAAAAAAAATTTTTGTAAAAATCTGGATAGAGCAACCTTACATATTCACTCCATTTGGTCCAGATATTTCTAAATACATTTATTTGAAGGCAAAGGGAAAATGTAGTTTTTTTCCATAACATAAATGTCGTATACAATTTCTTTTTTTAAAGCAAACCATAGTCACTTCAAGGCAATCAACACACAAAACCCAAGTTTGTTTACTCTTATACTAACAACTGTCAGTCTCTGAGCATTATTACTTGTTGATCCGTCATAAAAAAGGAAGTCAGACATAAAGCATAAACACGTGTTATGTAAAAAAAAAAAAAAAAAACATTTCCCATTTTTCACATATTTCATTCAATTAGAATTACTGCAGTATTCTGAAACACAAGATGATTAAGTAAAAGTGGGACACAGACAAAAATGAAATAAAATGTAAATATGAAGGGAATGAGGGATATTTACTTAAGTTTTAATTTCTCCTTCCTGCTTTGGTTGCCATACAGGTTATTGGGCAAAAAAAAAATGAGTCAAGGTTTACATCACCTGCTTATCAAACTCCAAGCTTATGAGAATGAGAAAGAAGGGCACTTAAAAGGTAATATTAAACAAGTTTGGGCAGCACTCACAAGTTTGGACACACTAAAGTGAGAGTGAAAATCACAATAACTGAAGATTGTAATTACAGGGAATTATGAGATTCGCTCGGAGGGATCTCTCCACTGGCCTAATTGGACAACAGCCCACTTTCCCTCGCCAGCACGTTAACGTGTTTGTGTCTTTAACTTCCTCCACGGCTCATTTCCCAGTTTAAAGCGCATGCAAACAGCAGTTACCGTTCCTCATACTGATGCACTTCTGAGAACATGAAACGCTCTCAGATGACTCTTGAAAAGAGGGCAAAATAAGTGCTTTGAATGCTTGGCGGTAAAAACAAAATGCCTGCTTGGTTGTCATGACATATGCATGATTACACTTTGGCGCTTCATTAAGTGCCTGTTTTAGAAAGTATGAAAGGGGTCATAAAACAAAACGGGGGCAATAAACACATTGTGTATTTTTCTTAAGAAACATGTGAGTGCTGCTGGTTCCAATGATTGCTTTCGGGATGCTAAAATGTTTTTAAAAGCGTTCTTTTATTAATGTTGAAACCAGTATTATTTACTTAATTAATTTAATGTTTTGAAAACCATGAAACATTCCTTAATAAATAAAATGAAGAGAAGAGCATTTACTGTATTTGTGATAAAAGTAGTTTGTAGGACTTTACTGTCACTTTTTATCAATTTAATACATCCTTGCTGAATAAAAGTTTAAAAAAAAAAGAAAAAAAAGAAAATGAATCCTAAAAGTAACTTTTGCATTATATTAAAAAAATAATCTGATACATTAATTAAATATTCATAAAATTGTCGTGGGAAAGTACATCTTGTGAAATTCTGAAGTGTGCAAAAATCTATGTCCTTTACTACTACTGGGATAATAGTAGTGGCTGTTGATATATATTACCATAGTAATGCACAGATTTCATTCATACTACACGCATATGTACTATACACAACCTATTCTTGATTGTTGCAAATGAGGATGCGCTGATATTTTGATCATTGCAGATAATCGATATATGGAATGTTAAATACATTTTAAAACAATTATCTTTAAGACTGATTACAAAAATAAAATGTTGTATCTGTATCAACCAATAAATGCAGATTATAAAATAGTTTTGTAAAAAAGTTTTAGATGTTTCCTTTACAATTAGAGACATAATAATTGCAAATTGGGATGCAGTAATATTTTAACCAATATATGGAATATTAAATACATTTTAAAACAAATATATCTTTGAGTCTGATTACAAAAATAAAATGTCATATCAGCTACAATATCGGTATCAGCCAATAAACGCAGATTGTAAAAACATTTCTGTACATTTTTAAAAATGTTTCCTTTACAATTAGAAACACAATAATTGCAAATCGGGATGCAGGGATATTTTGATCAAAACCAATATATAGAATGTTAAACACATTTTAAATCAAATATCTTTGAGTCTGATTACAAAATAAAATGTTGTATCTGTATCAACCAATAATGATTAAACAGCTATGTAAAAAAAGTTATAGATGTTTCCTTTGCAATAAAAAATAATAATAATTGCAAATTGGGATGCAGGGATATTTTGATCAAGACCGATAACCGATATATAAAATGTTAAATACATTTTAAAACAATTATCTTTAAGCCTGATTACAAAACTAAAATGTTGTATCAGCTACCATATTGGTATCAGCCAATAAATGCAGATTATAAAAAACAATTCTGTAATAAAGATTTAGATGTTTTTGTTTTGTTTTTGTTTATACATTTATATCAACTAATACATTTATACATCAGATATGACCCTGTGCAAAAATATTATTATTATTCTAGGTTATCTGTATCAAAATAAATCTTATCCATAAACAAGTGCATCCATAAAAAAATCAAATCATATGGGTTTGAAAAAAAAGGGAGATAAATGACAGACTTTTCTTTTTCGAATGAACTGCATCTCTAAACAGTAGTAGTAGTAATGATTCCTGCCTTGAAAAATGAATTGACAAGTCTAAATTTATTCTCTGAGAAAGTATAAAGTTTCTGCCGATCGGTCACCCTCCCTCTCTTACATTTTACCAACAAAGCACATCAGCATATAAGAGGCTGAAACACGAAAATATGATTAATTGCATTAAGCACTTTTTATGACAGCAAATGCAGACCTGCGAGAATAAAGAAAACTAACTCAAAATAGAAACGTTGAGATCTAAATATTTAGATGTTCCTTTGTTCAAACATAAAGAGCTTCAAGGTTTTTGTTTTGATGCTGGTAAGTCAGTTTGCTTTGATCACAACCAACTGTTCACAAGTTATTCATTCTGCCAGACGCACACAACAAGACAAGACCAAAATAACCAAAAGATAGTCTAAATACCAGCCGAAACAACAACCTGAACCTAAACAAAGATCAGAGACTAAACTTTGAAGCAGAATTGAAAGCCACAACGAAATATACGCTCAGGCATAGTTTCATAACAATGTACAGTATGAAGTAATTTCCAAAGATGTCAATCAAAAGAGGTACGAAATTTTTTTGGTTCACAATGGGACATACGCTACTTGACCACTTTATTAGGTACAACTTACTAGCACTGGGTCGGGCCCCCTTTTGCCTTCAGAACTGCCTTAATCCTTCGAGGCATAGACTCAACAAGGTATTGTATTCCTCAGAGATTTTGGTCCATATTTCCATGATAGCATTATGCAGTTACTTTACACCCATGATGTGAATCTCCTGTTCCACCACATCCCAATGGTGCTCTATTGGATTGAGATCGGGTGACTGTGGAGATCATTGAACAGTGCAGTACAGTGAACTTATTGTCATGTATCTACACTGTAAAAATTTTATTAGTGTTTCTTAAAGTGTTTTCTGTTTATTTATGGTTATGAATTGCATTGTGGGAGCTTGATCTCTGCTTTGTCGACTTTTAAACTTCTACAGAATAACAAAGTAAATTTTATTGACATTTTATGTAAAACAACAGTAAATGTATTGGGTTTTTGCAGCATAATATACAAGACCAAACCAGACAATATATCACTTTAAACTATTACAAATGGTAATAAAAGTGACTTTTTCAAACTTTTCAAGGTTAAAGGTTGTTCGAAGAAAGATCAAGGTCCCATGATGCAATTCAAAAGCATAAATAAATAGGAAAAAATAAAAACATGAATCAAAATATGGAAAACTGCTAAATTACGGATATTTTTACAGTGTAGCCTGCTTTGTCTTGTATTAGTTTAGACTCGACTCGACTCATTTGTAACAAGTACATTAAGTTCAAATTAGCATCTCCAGTGCATTTTGAGACTTTAATAATGTCTCAAAAACAAAAACAAGCTGTGTTTTTCCTTTTGGTAGAACTGAAGAGCAAATGACCTACAGTCCTTTCAGTGAACTCAGGGAAATCTAATCTAAGGTAGACAGGAATTTCAGTGATTGTGGTACATTATTCTTCCCACAACATACTTTCCCAACTTTTAAATTCCATACAACTAAAGCTTAAAGTTAAATATACCATGACTAAACATGTTTTGTTGCATGCTACACACTTTTTTTTTTTGCCAAACTTTGTGTTAAAAAAGTTATACTGGTGGTTTGTAATTCTTTCTTTCTTTCTTTTTTTCTTTTAGAAATTTTATATTCATTATATATTAATATTAATCAATTGGTCAAGGATGTTTCCATTGTGGCCATCAATGAAAAAAAAATCCTAAATGTTAGGATAATAAAATTATAAAATAATTTGATCAATCTTTTAATTCAAAACAAAACGTTTGGCTAGGTAAGACTTGAAATCTCTTATCAAATTCAAATTTTATTTATCACATACAGTGTCATATACAACCACTCGTGAGCTTAAAAATAACAACAATAACAAAAAATATATAATAAGAAGAAGAATCTAAATTTGGAGAAAGAGAAATTATGCTCACCAAAGCTGGATTTAATTAATAAAAACACAGTAAATTGGTAATATTGTGATTTTTCGTACAATTTAAAACAGCATTATTATAACAGCTGCATTATATTTAAATATATTAAAAATATATTCTAACATTATATTTAAATATATTTAAATATATTCTAACATGTAATTTATTTGTGTGACTCAAAGCTGAATTTTCAGCATCATTACATTTTTATTATTATCAGTATTGAACATGCATTTTGTATATATTGTATTGCATTGTGCTGATTAATTTGAAAACAATATTGTAATATTATATAGATGTATTCAATATTTTGATCAATTTAAATGTAACCTTGCAAAAATAAGAGTTTTACGTTATTTACAAAAAAGGAAAAACTAAAATCCCTTGAAGAGCGTAAATAAAAAACAACTACATTTCTTTTATATCCGTTTGCATGCATAAAATGTCTTATGTCATTCATTTCTATTCAAATTCCAAATGATGAGCATCAAAGTTCCTCGGAGTCAGAACAGCTGGATTTTACAACCTAGGAAACACGACGTGCTCGGAAAGGACTGGCATCTCATAATGTGCTACAGAGTGAGAGGTAGACAAAATGAAGAACATTTTCCATCCTGGAGTCACAAACAGAACAATAACAAAATGAGGAAAAACAGCGATGAATAAAAAAAGAATCTGATCTGATCGAACTCAGCACAATCCTGACATCTTTACCTTCACACACTAGGAGAACTGATGATGAAATATATGCATAAGGGATTCAGGTTGCTCCAGTATGTGTGTGTGTGTGTTAATGTGAGAGTGCAGCATATCCTTTACTGACTCATGGGATTACGTTTTTCATTGGAAATATTTCCAGGAAATAAGCAACTAAGCTTTTCACATTTAGATCTTAACTGACTTCATCACTTTTGCAAGAAAGTCCCATTATGAATTTCACATAAAAATTAACTGAAAACATATTACAATGACTCGATAACATTATTTGAACACACTGAATAGTTAGGTAGTTGATCTACATGCAATACTAGTTGAATTATAGGCATAGATCACAGTAATATTTATTGTACTGCTTTTAGCATCAGCTGAATTTAATATTGGAACATTTTGATTTTCTTAAAGTAATGAACAAATATTACAAAAAAATATTGTGTTTTCTTATTCATACATATTGAACATACTGTACATACAGTAAAGTCAAAATTATTCGCCCTCCTTTGATTTTTTCAAATATTTTTTACAGAGGAAGGAATTTTTCACAGTATTTCCTAGAATTTTTTTTTTCATTTGGAGAAAGTCTTAGTAGTTTTATTTCAGCTGGAATAAATTTTTGAAAAAAAAAACATCAAGTTCAATACTATTAGCCCCCTTGAGCAGTATTTTTTTTCCGCTTGTCTACAGAACAAACCATCATTATATAATAATTTGCCAAATTACCCTAACTTGCCTAATTAACCTTGTTAAAGGTGCAGTTGGTGATTGTCTTCTAAAGACTTCAGAAGACTAAAATATGTTCATCCATTTAAAAATTGTCGGGCCGATAATTCCCATAATTCTGATAAGTAGCCCAAAGGGCCTGTCAACAAATGTAGATTTGTACATCTGCCGTTTTTGCGTGCACGGCGCGTTCATGTGCACACGAGACAGTTCCACTTAGCGTGCTTTACTGAGCTGAATTTGGTTTTAGATTCACTTCACACTGGTTTATTTTTGAACAATGACAACCTGTGATTAGGCATGGGACGATAACCGTTTTCAAGGTATACCGCGGTTTGGAAAAGTCAAAGTTTTCATACTGCTAAAATTTTCTGCTATACTGTTCCTAAGGTATCTGTAAGATTTTTTATTTAAATAAAATAAAAATAAAAATTTAATGTGTAAATTGTAAAGACATCAGTGTTTTTGAAACAAATGAAGACAGCAGAAGTCAATGATTCACTTGAATTATTTCGCCTGACATGTTTACTGCCGCAAAATACTTTAAATGTTTCTCTAAATAAAATATATTGTGTTCAAAGGGGACAAAAGTTTAGTTTTTTAGCCAGACATTTAAAAAGAATATATTTTAGAGCAGTAAACACAATACCGCTATACCGTGAAACCGTGATAATTTTGTAATCATATCGTCAGAATCTTATACTGACCCATGCCTACCTGTGATGCGCTCCATATATTGTTTACTATGCTACTTTAAATATTGGGTATGAAATAGCATGCACGTGTTGCTTAGTAATAAGTTTAATTCCTACATGCCACCGGCCAACCACTAAGTATACAGTAGTAGATTTAAGACAAAGTGAGTGAGAGAGACCAGTGATCCCAGCATGCATTAAATATTGCACATTATAACAAGTTTTGCTTGCTACACTACTGAAAACGTGCAAGATATAATACAGTTTTTGTTCAGAATTGTGGTATTATGAAGTACTATAAAGTTTTCTAACTGGTGAATGACGTGATGTAGTGGGTTGTCTACGGTCATCTTTAAGGTGTGCGCATTTGTGTTTCAGGAGGCGTGGCTTTGCACCTTTAAGCCTTTAAATTGGACTGTAAACTGAATACTAGAATCTTCAAAAAAATATCTAGTAAAATATTATTTACTGTCATCATGGCAAAGATTAAAGAAATCAGTTTTTAGAAAATAGTTATTAAAGTTATTATGTTTAGAAATGAAATAGACATTGGAGAAAAATACATAGGGGGCATAGAAATATATACACACATACATACAATTTAATTGGAAATGTACAGTATTGCCATAGGAGGATAAGAATAACCAGACATTATGAAATATCAGGTCAGATCCAGACCTTATAAGGCAAATAAGTAACAAACGGACCTGCACAGATGCTTTACTTTCCGGATGATGCAAATCCAAATGAGGTCACGATGCCGCAAAATACTGCCAGACTGCAGAGGTTTTGGTGCATTTACCGTATAAACATTGCTGTGGCTTCCCCAAACCGCTGTTACTCATCTACACTATACTGTATGTATACTAGGTTTCTGCACATCCAACTGAGCAACTATTAGGATTAGGGACATTGGGAAAACATATAATATGCACATGTTGTATGTGACTTTTCTAACAACATTTTTTCTTGAGATGGAACATTTGTCTAGAGAAATGTTATTTCCATTATACATGTTTTTTTAAATCATTTATGTAATGATCATTCTAAAGTATTAATATTTTTAATCATTAGATATTTTTTTCTCATCTAATTAAATCTATAATACAGGAAAACAAAAAAAGCCAGCTGCCAGTGTGCAAACATTTAGACTTTAAGGCCCCGTTTACACTAATGCATTTTCGTTTTAAAACGCATAAGTTTTGCTACGGTTAGGCCGTCCGTCCAAACTACGCCGGAGATTTCGAGCCCAGAAAACGAAGCGTTTTGGAAACGCTGGAGAGGTCGTTTTCATTCTAAAACGCTGCTGCTCTGTCTCAGTGTGGATGGGGGGAAAGGAGACATCTGAAAACGGAGGCATGGCTGCTGAGATTCGCTACTTGATTGGGGCTTTTGGGTCATTGCGTATCCTTCTCTTATTCGTCAAACCCCTATCACATGACTATAACGTCACTGGAAGACGGCAGACCAGCCTTCACTGTAAACAACGCATGGACACAGAAGAAAGTCCGTTTTAGGCACCATTGTGCAGTTAAACTCTGCCCTTTTTTACTACAACAGCTGCATATATTCGCAAGAGGCAAGCTATTGTCCAAGCACTCTCTAATCGCTCGCGTTTCAAGCGGCGTAAGCCCTATTTAGAACGCCGGTTTTCGGTTACACCGGGAAGAACCAGCGAGACGCATGCTTCCTGTTTATACTTGAACGCGAATGGTCACGTGATATACATTTTTGGTGGTGTAGTGTGGACGGTGATATGTTCAGAAACGCTGGGTAAAACGCTAGTGGACGTGGATCGTTTTCATGCTAAAACGCCGTTTTAAAATAAAGCGCACTAGTGTAAAAGGGGCCTAAAACGTGATGAATAAGTGAAAACTATTCCGACGCATTTGGGCAGCTCTAGCCAATGACAGAACAGAACGTACTGGGGAGATGAGTTTAAAGCTAGTGAGGCCCCGTTTGATTGGTCTAATTTAGCTAAACAATCTATGCATACAATATAACATGTTTGGCACATAAACAAAATGGTATTTATTGAATCTGGGGTTTGTAAAGCGCACATACAATTATCACTTTACTGTATGTTTATTTTATTATCATTCATTCATTTTCTTTTAGGCTTAGTCCCTTTATTTATCCGGGGTCGCCACAGCGGAATGAACCGCCAACTTATCCAGCATTTGTTTTACACAGCGGATGTCCTTCCAGCCGCAACCCATCTCTGGGAAACATCCATACATTCTCATATACACACATACACTACGGACAATTTAGCTTACCCAATTCACCTGTATCGCATATCTTTGGACTGTGGGGGAAACCGGAGCACCTGGAGGAAACCCACACAACCACGAGGAGAACATGCAAACTCCACACAGAAATGCCAACTGACCCAGCAACCTTCTTGCTGTAAGGCGACAGCACTACCTACTGCACCACCGTGTCGCCTTATTTTATTATCATAATTATCAAATTTTACTATAAAAAGCTACTTTTTTGTTAAAATAAAAACAAACAAAAGTGTTATTCCATGTTCTGTTATATAACACTTAGTCAGCCTGGGGCTCAGACATGAATGAGTGTGTTCAGCGCTGTAGTGTGGACTGAGATCTTTTCAGAAACACTAAGTGAAACGCCCATGTGGACATGGATCGTTTTCATTGTAAAACACCATTTTAAAACTAGAATGTATTAGTATAAACGGGGCCTCATTGTGATCAAGAATGAACTTGGGATTTGACATCTTCTCTCAAGAGAAAACTGACACTCATTTTCATTCACATCTCAGAGTTTCCTCATTCACAAAAAGACTGGATGCGAGTTTCTAGGATACCAGTGTTAAAAAAAGAAAAAAAAAAAAATCATCTGGGATCATTGAATGCATGAACACCCACATCCACCCACAAGCACGCAGCGCTGACGTCCACACACGTCTCTCAGCTACTGAACACAACCTTGACTCGCCAATCGCAGAATCCAAACTGATATTCAGACATAAAGCAAGGTTTTTTTTTTAAAGAGGAGATGCTGTTTCTCCCACTCGCGGCGGTTGCGTAAGATGTCACACCAACGCAGATATAAACGGCATCGGTGAGAGACGGTGAAGAAAACGCTCTGGTCATTGTCTGTGCAGTGTGGGTGGATGCTGGATTTAAATATTAAGGTTAACAGCGACGCCAGATGAAGACGTGTAAAAACTGACTCAGGATTGAGCAGAGCCATGGCCATGTTGTAGTATTGCTGAATATCTTTAAACTCAACTGTAAATGTCAAATTGGGGTTTAAATAAATAAATACATATGTTTAAATATGCATTCCTAAATATGTAATAATGAATATATTATGAATAATTTACTTCACATTTGCATTATTCATGGTTACATTATTATTATTATTATTATTATTACTACTACTACTGTATCGTCACCTTAGAATTATAAGGTTGTATCTAACATTTTTGTCAAAATTGAGTTATTGACATTACACTATTAATTGAGAACTTATTTACATTATTGCAGGTTTTTGTTGTTTACGTTTTGTTTACATTTTAAGACTTTTATCTAAAAAAAACAAATGTTACACATGTACTGTTTGCTATGGGATGCAAAACCTTTAAAACTCAATATCTCAAAATCAGATATTAGTCAAAATCAAAATCGGTATGTATCGTTAAAAGTCTTTAAACTGCACTGTAAATGTCAAACTGGGGTTTAAATAAATAAATTAATGTTTCAATATGTATTATTCTATTTGTAATAATGAATATATATTGTTAATAATTTACTTTACATTTGCATTAATCATTGTTACATTATTATTATTATTATTATTATTATTATTATTATTATTATTATTATTACTGTATGTATCACTAAATGTCTTTAAACTGAACTGTAAATGTCAAATTAGGGGTTACATAAATAAATGTTTAAATATGTATTCTTAAATATGTAATAATGAAAATATATTATGAATAATTTACTTCACATTTGCATTACTCATTGTAACATTATTATTATTATTATTATTACTGTATGTATCGGTAAATGTCTTAAAACTGCACTGTAAATGTCAAATAGGGGTTGAAATAAACAAATAAATGTTAAAATATGTATTAATAAATATTCAACAATAAATATATATTATGAATGCCTAACTATTACATTTCTATTAGTCACATAATAATACTACTAATAATAATAATAATAATAATAATTATTATTATTATTGAAAAACTAATAAATGTTAAAATATGTATTAATAAATATTCAATAATAAATATATTTTATGAATGCCTAACTATTACATTTGTATTAATCACATAATAATAATAATAATAATAATAATAATTATTATTATTATTATTATTATTATTATTATTGAAATAAACAAATAAATCTTAAAATATGTGTTAATAAATATTCAATAATAAATATATATCATGAATGCCTAACTATTACATTTGTATTAAATCACATAACAATAATAATAATAATAATAATAATAATAATAATAATAATAATAATAATAATAATAAATAATAATAACTATTATTATTATTATTATTATTATGATGTGCCAGTGTGATCTCAGCCTTTTACTTATACTGACTGTAAAAAAAGTATTAAAAACACTGGTGTTAGATGCTAGAAAATATGTATATGCCACAAATTAAACCAAATAACAGCACAACAACATTAATAATAACAGCAATAATGATAAAAGTGTGATAATACATGCTAGATAAATGCTAGCATCAATTAAGAATACATACATCTCAATATAAAGAAAGCAAAAATATATGAATAATAATAAAGATTTATTAGAAGTTAATCTTATTATAATCAGTATTAGAAGTTTAAAATATAAGACCAAAATTAAATCAACAAAAATCTGAAAAAATACTGCTACCAAGGTATTATCTATCTGTCCCTCCATAATAATAGTAATAATACGTAGATTGGTATTAGATTAATCATTATTATTAGATGAATATATATATCTCCAAAGCTTCTTCTCTAGACTCCACACTTGTAAACACTCGCTCGATATCAGCACTACCCATACTCATCAGAGCTACAAAGCAGACCAATCAAAGAGCTTGCGTTACGCGTCAGTGCAACATGTAGTTACATTTTTCGAGAGGTGCGTGTCAGCGTCTGCGTCAGCCACGGCAATCGCTATGTGACCACGTGAAGGATGAAGGATGCATTGCACTATACGTGTATGCTTGATGCAGAAGTATACATCAGACTTAAGTTCAAAATAACACTGACTTTCTAAATGTACATTTTTCCCACTAAACACACCATAGAAATGTCGGACAGTCATTAAAGTTGATTCATTAGTCATTTTAGGCTGAACTATCAATTTAATAAACTTATTTATCTTCTCTATTATGTACATTAAAGATTACCATTATTTGTGCATGGATGATATGGACAATATGGGTCAGGCATTTAGGCAAACTCTCTCTCTCTCTCTCTGTTATCTAAACCATTGTCTGGGTCCAGTGACGATATCATTATTTAACTAACTAGGTCATCACTTCCCATTCACTCCCACAACATCTGGCTCTATTTGTAAAGTCCACTGAAGAAAACAACAAACAAAACTCAAGACCTTCGCCAAAGATCTCCATGCAGATAAACCAGCGTTACAAAAGCTTGTTTTTGAAGCTGATACTGATTCAAGCACTTATAAAGGTAGAAAGATAAAGCCCGAAACCAGTACTTCCAGTTAACAACAGTAGATGATAAAAATGTACTTTGTTACTTATCGTTTAGCTCAGTGGTTCTCAAACTTTTTTCACCAAGTACCACCTCAGAAAAACATAGTCTCTCCAAGTACCACCAAAATAAGCAATTCTGAAGTACAGTAGCATAGTAGGCCTGATTAAGCAGCTACAGCACTGCACAGTTCAAAAACGAGGCAGATTAATTCTTCTTATTAAGCATATTTATTACTGTCAACCACCCTAAACATTATAAATAGTTTGAAGACTAACAGTGTGCTGTGCTTACATGTAAAAAATAAATAAATAAACTGTCATTGTTTAAAATAAAATGTTATTTTAAAGGTTAATTAAAAATGGCACTGTTCTTGAAAATAAAACTTAAAGTTTTAATACTTTAAATGTAAAGCATTATGATATAGTAGCCTATTCATCAAAACCTGGAAATGTTCCTTGGACCTCATAAATTTAGGCTATATGTTATCATATTCATGTATAAACTCTTTTTGATAATCTTTTAAATATACAAATAAATATGATTAAACTATACCTGTCAACATTGGAATATAAAATGCGGGATATGCCCACAACAGCCCTTACAAATATGGAGAGGAAATTAGCTTCAAATGATAGAAATACATAAACATTAGAAAATTGAAAAAGAAAAAAAAGTTTAGCCTATTAAAACAATTTACTGATTGCATCGGTGTTATCGTACGCGTCAAAGGGTTATAAGTGTGTTCACTTTTTTATTTTAATTATTCAGCGATTCCTCTGCGTACCACTAGAAGGAAGCCCGCGTGCCACTAGCGGTACACGTACCAAAGTTTGAGAACCACTGGTTTAGCTGATGATGTTATATAAAATGATTGGCAAGAATTTTCATTTTCAGCTAATGACTTATGTGTTTTGACCATTCATTTACACAACAACACTGTTTTCAGCAGTGACAATTTAAACCCTTATGCTGTATTCACACCAGACGCGTGAACATTTGAGTTTACTCGCTTCATTCGTGCGTACAAATCCGCTTCATTCAAGCGTCAAATTGAATTGAGTAAAGACGCGGATTCGTGTGATGGACAGGGCTTCTGTCTATGGCTTGGTGACTGTAGCTTTATTGCTAAATGGCTAACAGGGGTTTTATAGAGAGAATAACTGTGTTTATGTGCTTTATAAAGGCTGAAAAACAGCATCGATTCGTTTGGAGCTGTATCTGAGTCCACTAGATTATTTCAGAGGTGCACGGAGCTCTGTGAGCTCATAAACTCCTCCAGAAACTGAAACTGGATGATGGAAGCTTTCAGTGGTGCTTCTGACTGAGCCAAGCCCAGTATGATGAACTGTTGTCGGTGTATGCAGGAGGATTTTTCCCAGAGACACCAACAACAGAGGCTACGTCATAATCACACCCCCACAAGAGCAAGCTCCTGATTGGTTAATGCGGCGCGAATGTTCGCTAAAGTTCAGATTTTTAATCTGGAGCGAATCTCGCGAATTGCGCGTTAAGCGTGTCAAACGCGCGAAACGCTCAGTTCACACGGCGCCATTCGCACGTATCGCACCGCAGGATGCCTATTCGTGCCTTTGCATTGACTTAACATGTAAATCACTCGCGCTTGACGTGTCTTCCGCGTCTGCTGTGAATGCACCATTAGACATGGGCGGGCATAAGATTCTGACGTATGATAAAAATATCACAGTTTCACATTATTGTGATTACTGCTCTAAAATATGTTCTTTTTAAATGTCTGGGTAAAACACAACAACTTTTCCCCTCATCGAAAACATTGTATTCTAATTTAAGAAACCTTTAGAATATTTAGGAACTGTTAACATGCATGTCAGGCTAAATAATTCAAATAAATCATTAACTTCTGCTCTCTTCATTGGTTTCAAAAACACAGATTTCTTTACAACTTAAAAAAGGCATCTTTGGATATCTTTCTTTTCTGTGGATATAAATAAGCCAATGCTCTGTTCAGGTCTATAGGATGTTGGTGTATAAGCTATTCATTTATTTTTCAGATGTTTGCTGAATTGTGGGCTGAACAGTTTTGAAGTGGATGGTCCTTTGCGGATGGAGATACTGCTGCTCTAAATAAATCAGCCGATTCGAACGTTATCACTCGATTCAATGGGCGTTATCAGAGGTTATCAGCTGATGGATATGGGCCAGAAGGGGTCTTCTTTAAGTAAGGCTGTTATCATCCATCCACATGGTTAATCAACTAGATCACATATGGCTGTTGGCGGAAGTTAATATTATATTATTTATATTTTTTGTTATTTATTAAATTTCCCAATAATTGTATTTTATTAACGTCTACCCCTACCCTAACAGTAATGTAAAAAAACATCTGGATCTGTAGTCTTCGCTATTAGTATGGCTGATTAACCATGTGGATGGATGATAACAGCCTTCTATTTTACACAAGGAACCAAAAGTACTTGGTAAAAACAGCACCATCAGGACAAAAATATCCCAATTTAAACCCATTAAAATGACACGTGTCATGTAAGCAAAAAGGCATAATCGTTTTTGTGAACAGGTCACCATTTTTGTGGTCAACGAGTCAAAATGAATTCAAAGACTCTTCTCATGAGGAGAATGAAGTCAGATGTATTGCTCAGGTGTGATTTTTCACAGACTCCAACAGAGTGTAAAAATCCTGATGGTTCTGTGGGTCTTGTCTATCAAATCTTATATATTTTTTGTATTTTCTATTGGATTTAAGTCAGGTGATTGGCTGGGCCATTCTACAGCTTGATTTTCTTTTTCTGAAAGTATTTAAGAGTTTGCTTGGCTGTGTTTTGAATCATTGTTGAAATGTCCACCCTGGGTCCTTCTGCTAATGTAGATGTTGGACTGAAGCAGCTGATATTAACTTACAATGAGGAATGGCAGAAGATTGCTGAACAACTACTGAGAGATTTCAGCTGCTGTCTGGGTTTTCACTGTCTTTTTACACCTCCCTTTCTTCATGTGTACTTTTTTTTTCCTCGAGGTTTTCACCTTTTATTAGACAGGACAGTAGAGAGAATTGACAGGAAAGCTTGGGGAGCAGAGAGAGGGGAAGGATGGGCATCGGACCACGCCGAACTCGGGTTGCCGCGAGCACCGGAGTGCATGTGTCAACGCACTAACCACTACACCACTGGCACCGACGTGTTCAATACTTTTTAATATCAACATTTGATATCAATATTAATTTGTCATCAACATCTGGTAAAAAATTCAAGTTAACCGCACATTTATACATATTTTTTCTGAGAAAAACAGTGGAATATTGAATACTTATTTCCCCCACTGTAAATGTACATACGTTTGAAAAAAAAAAACTAAATATTAAAAACTTTAAAAGGACTTAACATACAACACTTAAAAGGAATCAGCATATAAACGTTAATCGCATCATAACAATTGTGGAAAAATCTGTTAACAGACAGGAACTTATTAATCAATCACAGGTTATTACAGCACTTAACATATTATCTGGATTATATACCAGCCCTAACAATAGGATTCAGCCACACATTGTACATCCCTCGCCCTTCATGCCCCAAACTGATCAGCGTCGCCCCTCCAGAGACCCAACCTGAGCCACGGGCTGTCAATCGGGCTCGCAAATGGAAAACGGCCTAAATCAATGGCCTGGAAAAACAAGTGCCAGCTAATTATAGGGAAAAGGCCAGCCAGTGGAAGAGAACATCAACACCTCACATTGCCCTCAATGTGACAATGTGATCTATACGGTCCATCCAGAGTGAAAAAAAAAAAAAAAGAGGCTGGTCACAGGTTTTTGGCACGAAATTTGACATCAGAATCAAACAAACTCCAGCTAAACGTCCCAACCGAAACACTCTGAGCTTTCAGTGTAGTTATTATTCAAGCTGATTTCTCATGCTATTATTAGCCGCCTCTGAAATCTAAGCCCACTGAGGGTTCCTCCATCAGCTACTGCTATCCCATCATGCACCGCTCTGAACAGAAGTCCCTTTGATTTTG
This sequence comes from Danio albolineatus, assembly GCA_903798035.1. NCBI lineage: Eukaryota > Metazoa > Chordata > Actinopteri > Cypriniformes > Danionidae > Danio > Danio albolineatus. The sequence goes on along the minus strand of CAIGQQ010026964.1, from coordinate 1,754,977 downwards.
GGTCTGCATCTTGCGCTGATGAATACAACTATGTCAACTAATGCTAAATTCAAGACGATAACTAAGAGGATTTTATAAGTAGGCCACAAATACAAGCAGTGTAGGAAAACACTACTCCTATCTAGATCTCTGGTTAATGTTTAATTGGCTCTAGATTGACAAAAGGGGGATTCCATACTTGAAATGTTTCCACTTTAAACCGATAAGCAGAGGATGGGGAGATTGAGAACAAAGTCTTTATAGCGTATAGCAGCTATGCTATTATTTTTACCTTTTGAAGGCTGGTAGGATTAAGTTGTGTCTTGTCAATTATTTTTATGGCCACCTGCACGAAAAAGAGAGAAGAGGAAAAACACATTTTAATGCTTTGTTCAAAAAGGTTGGAGAAGAAGCCAGTAAAAGAGCATGATGATTATATGTCTGCAGCTCAGCATTAGATTTTATGGCATTGTTGTGTTTTGCAATGTACAGCAATGGGGAAAAAAACCCACAGAAAATATTTCTCAAAAGCCACTCCACCTTACTTGGAAAAACATCATTTTAAATCTTGAATAGATGAGTTATACATTTGAATTTTTGAATCCATTCAGCTGATCCAGGTCTGGCGGGGGCACTTTTAGCTTAGCTTAGCATAAACTGTTCATTCAGATTAGACCACTAGCATCTAACTTAAAAATGATCAATAAGATTAGATACAATTTGCTTAATTTAAAGCTTGATACTTGACTCTGTAATTACATTGTGTACTAAGATCTAAGAAAAATAAAAAGTTGCTATTTTCGAGGCTGATACGGTTATAGTATACTCTTATTCCGGCATACTAATCAAGGAACTTTACTTTGCAACAATGTGTGACATTAGTGAGAAACAACTCAGAATTATTTTCATGCACTACTTAATATCAAAAGTCAAGCTTTAAATAGGAAAATTATCAAAAATCTTTGGTCATTTTTGAGCAAGATGCTAATGGTCTAATCTGATTCAATGATCTATGCTAAGCTAAGCTAAAAGTGCTCCAGCCAGGCACAAAAATCAGCTGAATGGATTTTTTTTTTTAAATGGTAAAACGCAACTGTTTGACTAGGGGAGTTGTAAAATGAGCATATTATTTTTAGTTTATTTTTTTTAAGTTAAGTGTTCCTTCAACTTTATATGTGTTTTAGTTATAGTAACTGCAATTATGCAAGAAACAACTTATTTTTATTTTAAAAGTATATCTTTTAACCCCTTCTCAATACACAGCTTAAGTTCAGACAAATGATATGATATATGCATCTGATATTACCTCAAAAAAAAAAAAAAGATTCAATATGTACTGCATTTTATTAAGTATCAGCCATGGGATGGTGTCAGTTAAAGGGAAAGTTCGCCCAAAAATAAAAATAAATTAAAAATAACTCATTTACTCTCTTTATTTCTTCTGTTGAACACAAAACTAGTTGCTCAGACCCATTGAATTCATTCGTTCATTCATTCTTTCATTTTCGGCTTAGTCCCTTAATCCGGGGTCCCTTAATCCCTTAGTCCCTTAATCCGGGGTCGCCACAGCAGAATGAACCGCCAACTTATCCAGCATTTGTTTTACGCAGCGGATGCCCTTCCAGCTGCAACCCCTCTCTGGGAAACATACATACACACTCATTCACACTCATATACTACAGGCAATTTAGCTTACCCAATTTACCTATACCACATGTCTTTGGACTTGTGGGGGAAACCGGAGCACCCGGAGGAGAACATGCAAACTCCACACAGAAATGCCAACTGACCCAGCCGAGGCTCGAACCAGCGGCCTTCTTGCTACTCACTACGCCACCGTGGCACCTATTCATTTATTATTTACTTATATTTTAATGATATATCAGCAGAATTGGCTATATTCAAATCCTACAGGTATACTAAATATGAAATTTATAACATGTGTACATATATAACATGCAATCATATCGGTTTCTTAATAAACATTCATTATACAAAAAAACATTCAAAAAACAACAACACTAAAAAGAGTCATATACAATCTTTTAGTGTGATTAATGATAAATATTTTAAAATACCTCAGAAGAAGCCTTTTTAAACATTTCTCTTAAAATATTTCCTGAATAAAAAAACATTCATTGAATTCTATAGTAGGAAAAATTATTATGGACATCAATGGGTGCTAGCTACCAGCATTTTATTGTAAATATCAGCTTTTGTGTTGAACAGACGGAAGAAACTCAAACAGGTTTTGAACTAGTGCAGAGTGACAAATGATGACAGAATTTTCATTTTTGGGTGAACTATCCCTTTAAGAGGTTAAACGGCACATCTTTAATATCGAAGTGAAAATGCGATCCTGCTCACCTCTCGTCCTGTGAGAATGTGCCGTGCCAATTTGACCTTGGCAAAGTTGCCCTTGCCGATGGTTTTGAGGAGCCGGTAGTTGCCGATATGTGGCTGCTCATCGGCACAGGAGGCAATGGAGTTTCGACAGCGAGCACCCGACCGCCCGGGACGAGACGCCACTTCATTACGTCCATCTGTGTGTGATGTGTGCTGGAGACAGGAGGAAAAAAAGAGGATGAGTAAACACAAATCCACGTTCAAAGGTTGGAAAGTAATCAGTTATTTTTTTCCAACAAAGACGCATTCAAATTAGGGCTGCACGATATTGGAAAAATCTGGCGTTGCGATATTTTGTTTTGCTGCGATGTACATTGTGATATGAATACAATTTCACCAGACGACTTCAATAGCTCTGTCTGGAAAGATTTCATTCATTTAGATTCACTGGGGTGATCAAGTTTTTTTCTATCATAAATTAAATTAAATTACAAGCATATAAAAATACCACAAAAATAAAAGCTAAATAAACAGAGCTTCATGGAGAGTCTAACAGTATTCAAGTACAGAAACTGAACGATCAAACATAAAAAAATAATATGATCATCATTGTATAAATAATTTGTTTCATAATATTTAATATTATCTGTGTCTTTTAATCTTTGATAAAAATGTAATGTGACTATTGCTGATACACACACTGAGATATCCATATATTCATTCATTCATTCACTCATTCTCCTTCAGCTTAGTCCCTTATTTATCATTTATAGCCGCAGCACAGTATTGGGAAATACCCATACACACTCATTCACACACACATTCACACTATGGCCAATTTTGTTTACCCGATTCACCTATAATGCATGTCTTTGGACTGTAGGGGCCACTGGAGCACCCGGAGGAAACCCATGCCAACACGGAGAAAGCATGCAATCTCAAACGATATGTTGCTAATTAAGTTAATTAAAATAAGATATGTATAATGGTTCAAAGGATTTGCATTACAAATACAAATGAGGTCTTTTGCTTATTGACTGAAAATGATCAAATAAATATATATATATATATATATATATATATATATATATATATATATAATTGAATCACAGTTACCACAAAAATAATAAGCAGTACACATATTTTCAACACTGATAGTAACAATAACAATAGTTTCTTGGATCACGTAAGACTAAATACTGGTGTGATTATGCTGTAAATTCAGCACTGACATCATATTTTAACAGACTTTTTTTTTAAATTCAAAACAATAACATCTCATATTTCATGTCTTCAAAATACATTTGATATGGAAGTTATTAGCCCTATGAAATTGTAATTCTTTTTCAAATATGTTCATAAGTGATGAATAAAAATGATTAAAAAAATATCTTTCCTATAATTTTTTTTTTCTCATGGAGAAAGTTTTGTTTCTTTTAGTTTGTCTGGAATAAAAGTAAGAAAAAAATAATTACATTTTTAAAAAATAAATTTTAAAGGTCAGTATTATAAGCTTCATTATGTTTTATTTCTTCTGAAAACCACCCTCAAAAACACTGTGTCCATTGACTTTCTTACTTGCCTAGTTAACCTAATTAAGCATTTTAAAGGGCCATGAAACCACCCTTCTCTCGGTTCAAGTCTACCTGTGAATTTTTTATTTTTTTTAAAATGCTTCGAGATGGGCGTGGAGCTCTGCAGGCAGAGGGGGGTGTGGGCGTGGCTGGCAGAGCAGGGGAAAAAGATGCGAGCGAATAATTGGTATCAGTTGGCTCACAAAATGAGACTAAAATGATGGGCCTCCTCACGGTTTTAATTTACAAAGTTAAAATGCAAAGAAATAAACAGTAATTTAATGTGCTGCCTCATTTGTTATTCAGAATTTTATATACACGTAACCACAATTTGTTATATCATTATAAAGATAATCGTGTTTATATAAACAATATAAATGAGGAGGACTTCACTCCTCCTCAATCCCCGGGTCTGAATGCAGACACAGTGGTAACAAACTCAACTGGTAACAAACTCAACTGATAAAAGACAGTCTCACAGCTTGGCAGGTCTGTCTTGCCTTCGAAAAGCACGTGCTCTTATAAATAATTAAGAAGCAGGGCATTCCCATAGGATAAGAAAACTCCACTATGAATAATAATGAGTAACTGACATGTCATCACTCCACTATCAGATTCGCGCTGCGTCACAGATTATGATCCCGTCCCAAAAATTATTTTAAACTCGAAGATGAAATTAGCTGACAAAAGGTCAAAATTATCCAGTTTCCCCACAATTAAAGCTGACATGTGCTAACGCTGTCTTAACTGATGCTCAACACACACAAATCTGTTCAAATCTCAAAAAAGTACTCCAGGGTGTCTTGAAAATTTAATAGCACTTTAAACTAAATAGCAGTATCTTGACAAATAACTAGTAAAATATTATCTACTATCAACACGGAAAAGACAAAAATTTAAAAATATTAAGTGTAAAAATGTGCTGGGGGAAAAAAAAAAAACATTTGAAAAGAACACTCACAGCAGGGCTAATAAATTTGCCTTTAACTGCATATCTCTGATCAAATAAATGAGACAATTTAAACATCTCAAAATGGTACTGAAGTCATTGTTATGTCTCAAAGCATCCCTTATATCTATTTAGTAAAATGCGACATATTAAATCAGATCAAATTGTCAGAACATGTCAGAAAAGTCTAATCGTTTTGGAGATTTCTGTATGCCATGTTTTTTGCATTAGCTTGTCAGCCATAAAGTAAGAGGCAAACGAAAACATAGGGAACGTCAAACGCTATTCACATGAAGATATTTGAACCTGACAACCTCAAAGAGGAGCTTCACCGGGGGAAATATCTTCATTTCCTCTTTGCAAGGATATATATCTGTGAAGCGAGCCAGTCAAAGAGTTTCGCTCTACATCTGTTTGCGCTACTCTAAAAATCTCCCCACATAGGAAGGGAGACGTGTAAATAATGTAATCTGGACAAACTGTCAGACGGTTTCCTGGATTTCTGCTTCGACTTCCTCTTTCGCTGAACAAAATACTAGAGCTGCATCCTTTTAGAGACTGAGAGAAGTGCTTTTAAGAACTGAATGTTGCTTTCTGATTTGAAGGTATTATCAGACGATCATATATAATTAAAAACAATTTTCTTTTTTAGGAATGCGACATTAGAAAGTGCCACATTTATTTTACCGTTCCTGATTGTGTTTTGAAGGTCTCTTACAATGTTTATATGCAACAAAAAACAAAAAAGCATATCTTATATATATCTTATAATATACAGTTGCAGTTTTTTATATTTCCCCAACAATGTTTAACAGGGCAAGGAAATGTTCACAGTATTTGCTGTAGTGTTTTTTCTTCTTGAGAAAGTTATTTGTTTTATTTCAGCTAAAAACTGTTTAAAATGTTTTAAGAAGCATTTTAAGATCAGTATTATTAGTGTCCTTAAACAATATTATTTTTTCGATTGTCTACAGAACAAACCATTATAAAATGACTTGCCAAATGACCCTAACTTGCCTAATTAACCTAGTAAAGCCTTTAAATTGTACTTTGAGCTAAATACTATCTTGAAAAATATCTAGTAAAATATTATGTACCGTCTTCATGATTTCAGGTTTCAGGTTTTGGGGTCTCTTCTAATGTTCTGATGAGTTGATTCAGGGTGTGTGTTGATTAGGGAGAGGTTGAAAATTGGTACTGTTGGTGTGCCTTCAGAAACAGGGTTGGGAAACACAGACTTACGGTACGTTTGGTTGTCCTAAAGCCAACCAGCAATGTTTTTAAAAGCAGAAATAAAAGAAAAGTGCACTGCAACCATATAGTTTTACCTTCATTTTACATTGCTTTATCTTTTTTAGAACCATGCTTTACCAGATTCGAACCTGAGCCACGAGTACAGCACTGTAAAAAAAATGAACTACAAAGCAAACGGACCACAGCCGAAAAGCTTACCATTTAACGACAGATAGCTGAGGATAATGTATTCGATTACAAATCACAACCAGTTATTTAATTCAATTCTATTCATGTTTATTTCTATAGTGCTTTTACAATGTAGATAGTGTCAAAACAGCTTAACATCTAGTAAATTGAAACTGCATCAGTGCAGTTTTCAGAGTTGAAGTTCAGTTCAGCGTGGTTTAAATTTTTACTGCTGAAAGTGCAAACACTGAAGAGCAACTCCATCGATGCGCAGCTCTACAAGTCCCAAACCAAGCAAGCCAGTGGCGACAGCGGCGAGGAACACACTTAACCAATTGATGAAAGTGAAGGAAAAAAAAAAAACCTCGAGAGAAACCAGGCTCAGTTGGGCACGACCATTATACTGTTTTGTCGTCATTGTTTTGTCAATTTGTGGATTTAATAAAAAAGTCATCCTTTCCATATTTTGAACATTATGATATCCAACCAATCAGAATTTGCAGAGGGTTTGAGTTGCAGCTACTTTCAAGTTAAGGCTGATTTATACTTCTGCATCAAGCGCACATGTATGGTATGGCGCAGCCTTCGCTCGATCGCATATCCCTCGCTGTGGCTGATGGCAACGCTGACCTCTCAAAAAAAATTTAACAACACGTCACATCAACGCGTATCACAAGCTCTGTGATTGGTCGGCTTGGTGGCAGTGATGAGTGTGGGCGGTGCTAAGAGCCGCGTGCCCGATGGAGCGAGTGTTTACAAGCTTACAAGTTTACAAGGAGCTCCAGATGGAAACTTTTGTTTTGTGTTTACCTTATGATTAAGTTGTTGCACGTCTGCCGGTTCCCGCCTCTGAATAAGCGAGTTTGAGCTACTTGTACAGTAAGGCAGCATTCAGAAAAAACTAATTACCCACAAAGAAACTCGACACAGAGGAACATAATAACTGACTGCCAGCTAGTGTTTCGGAAGTGTTATTGCAGAGCAACAAAAACAGCACACATAAATATAAAAGCACGGCTACACGCAAGGCTTGCACGATCACTCAATGCAGAAGTATAAATCAGCCTTTACAGTTTTCTTACTGGTTGCTAGTAGTATTTTCAGCTGCTGTATTTCCCAAGTATATGAAATAATCGTTATTTTTTTCCAATAATATTGAATTGAATTGAATCAAACGTATGTTTAAGTAAATTTTTTTTAAGTTTTTTAAAATTATTTTTCAAAAATTGTGACTCTTGTATTTTAGACAATTATGTGCAAAAAAAATTTATAATAATAAAAATGCTATAATGATGAGTCTAGTTTTGTTTTACCAGCTCTCAAACTGCAATGCTCAAGATACCCCTCGCTGAATCAATAACTGTAATGGATGAGCGACGATAATTAGTTCCCATGCTTGTAGAAATCTATTAAAACCTGTCATCATCAGCGAGCAAACAAGAGACAGAGATGACACCACAGTGAAGACTCATCTATGATATGTTTTTCGGGCAGCATGTCGGTCCATCTGGAACAGAGGGACTTAAATTAGCCCACAAAAGAGCTCAGACAGACGTCTTAATAATAATATCCAATGTGGATGAACAGACGTGCACTGTCGGGATGAGGATAAATGAACAAGGTCTCCAAACACCGGCTGGAGGAAATGAGGTATGACATGGTTTGAGACTGAAACAATACCTGAGAGGAGACGGATCGACAAGATGTTGCTTGCATCACTGTGAGTCACGCTATGAAAAGAGCTCAAGTGATTTCATATTGGGAAGTGCTACTGGATCTGGGTCAACACTGCTTTCGACAGCCTCTCTCTCTCTCTCTCTCTCTCTCTCTCTCTCTCTCTCTCTCTCTCTCTCTTTCTTTCCCCAATGCCAGCTTCTACACATTTTAAAACTGAACTGTGAAATTAATCAAAAGAAATGAGTTCATTTCACTCAAATATTTAAAAACTTTCACAGTACTTCATTGAGAAAAACATTCAAACGGCACCAATTTTACCCCTTTTTCAAGATTTAAGATAAGTCCTTTGTGTCTCCAGAATGTGTCTGTAAAGTTTGAGCTCAAAACAGATTTATTACACCTTTCTGAATCTGGGAAAATTGTGCTGTTAAAACATTGTAGCTGTTTTTGTTGCCTGCGCCTTTAATGCAAATGCGGTCTCCTTGCCCACTGTTCCCATGTAATTGTCAGACCCACAGAGATCTCTCGGTATTGCTCTGATGCATGTTTCCTTCATGTAGATAAATAGCACAGTGACAGACAAGCAAGCAGATCTCCCTTTCCCAACGTAAGAACTTTCCCAATGGTTATTTGATTTACTTGTTGTGGAGTTACTTCAAGCCTTTCTGCAACGATGAGTCCCACACAATGTTGTTAAAAATCTCATGCACGCACGTTTAACTTTGCACTGTTTTTGCACGACAAATAAGACAGGATACACGATAATAATGCTGAATGGACATCCATTATATTAATGTACAAAATAAACCTGCTTTAACGTCCATAAACCGGGATTAAAGCGTCTTTTTTTAATTGTACTGACACTATGCGGCTGTGGCAATGAATTACAGCGATTTTACTGTTTTCTTATTCCAAATATGCAGCGTTTCAAAAACATTTCAAAATTGCAAAACTCATTCTTGTGGTGCAGGTGATCACAGCGAGCTGAACAGATCTTTTAATCCCAGTTGCTTTACACATATCCTGTCTTGTGGATACGTTTATGAGTGTGTCTATGGGGACATGTTAATACGCGTCTGTCAATCAATTCGGTTGGCAGGGAAAACTGCACTCCTACGTTACGTTGCGATCGGCCTTAAAATTGCAGAGACTTGGATCCTATTTTAACATCAGTCAGTTATAAAAAAAAAAAGAGACTTATTGTCTTTGTCAACCAAATATGACTGTGGACACACTATATGTACAAACAGTTCAGTACAAACAGCTTACAAAAGTTGGTATTCAACATAGGTGCCCTTTAAAATTCTTGCTTTCTTTCTTTCAGCTACTATACACTATAAAACTGAATATTCTATTTCATAAAAATTTACTGTACCTAATTGAAAAAAGTGACTCGAACTTTAATCTTTAAAAAAAATATCAATGTATCAAGTGAACAGAAAATGACTAAAGAGAAGCAGATTTCAGAGTTCCCAGCATGCTTTGCATTAGACTGCATAAGAAAAATGATGGATTTGAGTATTATTCTGTGTATATTTGCACAGGATTAAAAGTGAAACATAAATTATGGTATTTTATGTTGTGCTGTATTGGTATTTATAAGAGTTTGTGATATGCTAACATTTGTAGGATTGGCATTGTGGAGAATGGCAGAAATGGAGGTTTGTATGAGTAAGAAAAAACTCACGATTCACTGTTACTGAAAGGGTTAAAATGGTATTTTAAGTTCGTCACCTTGGAATTCTAAGGTTCTATCTGCCTTCTGAATGATTTTGAGATATTGAGCTTCAAAGTTTTTGCTTTCCGTAACAAAGAGTACATGTGTAACATTTGTTTTTTAAAATAAAAGCTTTAAAATGTAAACAACTTATTTTAAAAATCCCATAACAGAAATAAGTTGTCAATTAATAAGAATGTCAATAACTCAATTTTGACAAAAATGTCAGATAGAACCTCATATTTCTAAGGTGACGAGTTGTATTTATCCCAAAATCTAAACTAGAAAACAAATGTAAGATATTGTTTGTAGAACTAAATTTGGATTTACTTCAACTGAAAGTTATTCATAAAAAGTATTACAATCTAATAAAATACGTTTAATGAAGGGAGGGTTTTTTTAGTTGATGACTATTGCGGTGTGTGTATTGAATGTCTTATCCTGCATCATGTATAAATGAATAGAACCCAACAATTATTACAAGTAATGTATGTTTTGTTCCAACAATTTATTTAAACACTTTTCCTATTTGAAACTTCATAGTTTTTATTATATCAACTATTTTATTTTGTCAGGAAACATGACCATTAGTTATTTTTTTCTATATAGGATAAGAAATACATAAATTTGTGTCTAAAAGCAGACATATTTGGACCAATGTTAATAACAAAATATGGACTTTGGGTTAAACTACTGCTTCGAGCTACAGAACGAGGTTTGGGGTTGAAACAGAAACTCATAAAGGCCTCAAACATCATAAAGCAACAGTGAATCGATGACTTAAGCATCAGCATCCAGCTATGAATCACATGACATCAATAACGCTATAGAAAGATCAGCCTATTTTCAAAATCAATATCCATTTAGTTGTATTACCACAAAATAACAGTGGATGAAAGAAGTGGACGCTTCACTGTTGCACATTTATTTATTTGATTTATCATGGCCCAGGAAAACAGCATCATTTTAAATGTTTTTTTTATTTATTTCACATAGCATGGATTTCATTTTTAAAATACAAACATGTGCTGCAGTTTAAATGTATATACTGTATAAATATATTTTATTCTATATTTGAAAATAATATCAGACATTTTGTTCCCACTATACCTTACCGTTAGGGTTATTAATTTTTTTTAAATAAATATAGATTTTTTTTTCTAAATACTCTAAAGCTAATCAAGGCTACATTTAATAAGTATTTACATATATTTTTTAAATACTCTAATGGTAACCAAGGCTACATTTAATTGATCAAAACAATAGTAGAACATTAAAAGTCTAATATATTTTTTTAAAGCTTTCTAAATTAATATTTATTAACATTTAATTTATTCCTGTGTTGAAATGTGGAATTTTCAGCATAAAAACTTGAAGTGATCTTAAGAAACATTCCTTATTTTATTAATAATTTTTTTTTAATCATTACAATTATTTCAACATCACATTTCAATTGGTATACTGTTGCTTTGACAATCTAATGTATTTCTGAATAAAGATTCTGAACAGTAGTAGATATATACAACTGAAAACTTCTATGACGCATCTGGTTTTAAGATACCTGATGGACCCACTAGTCTGGGCCTCATTAAGTTTTGGTTATTAAAATCACCCACATATTAAAGACTAATAACAGGAATAAACAAATTAGGACAAAAGCCATTAGAGGAACTGCTCACCAACTATAGTTCCCAATATATAGAGCGCAAAACCAGTTCCCATTACTAATCATCAAGCCACAACAATTACCATGATTACAATAATATTTCCTTAATTGATACTTCTGGTATCGTTGTGAACGAATAATCATCACTCTCAACTGTGACTGAAAAATGTTCTCCGAATCAGTGTTCATGAACTATTATATTTAAAAAAATATATATTAAAAAACTGCAATATCAATTGGCCCCTTCATGTATGTAGCATTACATGCAATAAAAAACATTGAAGTTGCTTAGGTTGTTATCAATCTTTCGAAAGTTGCCTAAAAAGTAATTTTGTTGTATTGTGTCATGATGAAATGCATCAAATTTTACTTTTTAACTTCTGCTCGGTACAGTTAGTTTAATGTTTGCTGAACATTCGCATATGTTTGTGGGATGTAATCTGCCAATTACATGCACAGCAGAAAAAAAAGCAGAGAAGATCAAAAATTATTGTGTAAAAGTTTAGTTAATGTCTAGTGGTCAGATTGGTTCAATTTACAGTGGGGAAAATAAATATTGAAAACGTCACGATTTTTCTGAGAAAACATATTTGTAAAGGTGCCGTTGACTCAATATTTTTCCTGCATGTTGGTAACAACCAAAGAAACCCACACATGCAAAGAAAACAAATCTAATTAATTTACAAATGAAGTTGTGTATAATAAATTATAATGGGGCAGGGAAAAAATATTGAACACATGAAGAAAGTGAGAGGCAGAAAGGCAGTGAAAGACCAGACAGCAGCTAAAATCTCTCAGTAGTTCTTCAGCTCCATCAACCCTCATTCGTCAGTTTAAACAAATATTAGCTGCTTCAGTCCAACATCTACATTACCAGCATGATGAGGAAAAAACTAGGGTGGACATTTCAGCAAGACAATGACCCAAAACACAACCGAGGAAACTCTCAAACGCTTTCAGAGAAAGAAAATCAAGCTGTAGAATGGTCCAGCCAATCACCTGACTTGAATCCAATAGAAAATACAAAATAAAGATCAGATTTCATAGATGAGACCCACAGAACCATCAAGATTTTTACACTCTGTTGGAAGTCTGTGAAAAACTCAATGCATGTGATTTCATTCTCCATTTGAGAGTCGTCTTTAGGTTGCCGTCACTTAAAAGCCTTTAATATAGTATTAAATATGTTTCAGTAGTTCAGTACTTTCTCCTTGAGTCATTCCAGTGTTTTAACACATAACTCATTTTTCAGATATATATATTTTTTAATGTTTGTATTGTTTGGGTTTTTAAGGTGTTCAATACTTATTTTCCCTACTGTATGCGCAAACATTACAAATCATTTGAAAAAAACTATTAGCCTTTTTTATATTCTAAAAGTACTACATTCCTACTATTTTGTTATTTTGTTAATTCCCTCTATGATATCTTTATTTCCAAAATGTTCTTATTTCACTGCTGCAAAACATATAAATGTCAATTTCCCTGTCTATGATTTGAAAATTATTCCCAGTCATAATTACTACTGATAGAATTTTTCTCAAGGGATCAATATCGGCTGATAGATAACTTTATAATATTATTGTTATCAGTCCGATAACAAAATTAGGTCAATATATTTAAGCCAACAAATGATGTATTATATTGGTTGAACCACTTCCTGTATTTGCTGCCTGCCAAAGTGTTACTGTTTTATTGATATTAAGATTTTGGTTTATGTTCAGTGGCTTTGTAGCTTATTACTTTATTTTTTAGGTCAGACAGAAGATTTTTTTTAGATAAATTTTTATTTATCTAAAGGTGGCCTTTAACAAATATAGCTGATTAATAAAGAGATCAGAGACCAGTTCAAACTGTTCGATCTCAATTTATTAAAGTTGATAAATTATGTATTATTTCTGCTAGTTGAACCACTTCAGATGCTTGCTGCCATGTCACTTTTGAATTATTGTATTTATATTTTGATTTTGGTTAAATGTTCAATTACTTGGTTGCTTTATTTATGGTAATTTTTTTAGGTCAGACTGTTGATTTCATTTATATAAATGAAGGTTGGCCGTAGAAAAGTATAGCTGATTAATTTTTTTTAATTAATTTTGCAATCATGCAGAAATTGCAATTGATTTATCGGTTAATATATCAGATATCTGCCTCCAAATCTAAAGAGATATCGGTTATCTCTATCTGCCCAAATTTTAATAAATATATGCATTCCTACATTTTGCCATTCCCTCAGTCAATATGTATATAGTACATAATTAATTTAGCCAAAATTTATAATAATATTTTGCATGTGCTCAATTTTTTTTAAATTAGGATCACAAATTGTCCAAAAAAAATATGTTACTTAAAAGAAACTCAAAAAAGATCAAACTAGCAAATGTACAAGCACCATTCTGTCAATTGCCAATTAAACTTGCTTAGTTTCAAGTAAATGAAAGCTTGAAGAGATAAATCAAGTGCTGTCCAATACAAAACAATTTTTTTCTACTCAGAATGGGTTGATTTACATTCACAAAATGGGCTGCAAAAATGACAGCTCACAAAAATTATTAGTAAAAACATCACACACGGTTATATTAAACCAAACCAGAATGATAAAACAGAAAAAGAAGCGGCAACATGTTAAGAAGCTGTACAAACCACATTTTAAACGTTGTTGTGAGAGCATTGTGCCACCCTGTAATTTCTGTGATTCATCCGAGCTTTGTTCCCAGGCTAATCCTGAACCCTAAAATGAGTAATATGGCAAATATGTTTTGCAATTACAAGCGGCAGACTCATTTGTCAATCAAAGTAAATAAGAGCTGGTTAACTTAGAAAAAAAATAAAGATAAAAAAATTTGGTTCTGTGCTGTTTTTTACATCTTAATTAAAAAAACACCAGACATTTAAATCCTAAACGCATGATTGGCTGCATTATGAAACAATCAGACAAGAAATCAAAAGTTATAACTCAAGTTTGCAGAACAAATTATTATTTATAGAACCATGATAGATCCTTAAAAAAAGACTGTGCCCTAAATTCTCCCTCTAGGACAAACGCTCTCATCTAGGACATTCTAGCACACAGTAATATTTCTCTATCGCAAGCCACCTAGACAACAACTGCAGATAAGATCTCAACATAGTTTTTTGCTTTAAACGCTTCAGTCTACAGCTAATATCTGATCCGGTGGGCTGATTTTCCTTTTTTATTACACCTTTTAAAGGGCTGATCACAATACGCACAATAGCTCCAAGTAAACATTTGCCAAATATGCTGTAAAACCTCAAAGCCTGGACCATCTTCAAGTGCATTATCCACTAAAACCTTCCTATGTCAACAAATCGGCTTCCTTTCTTGACTCTGAATGGCTTTGCGCATAACAAAAGCCCTTTCCCCTTCTATTCTAAATTTAATCAGCCTAATTAGAAAGAGTAATTAGCACTTACTATAGTTATGCGGTGCCTCTTGACAGAGTGGGAGCCCTTCATTCTAGCATTGGCGATCTGAATGGCGTTGAAACTAACAGTCGGTCCGTTTTTGTGATGCTGACAGCTCATTGATCGCCTGGCACCAACTGATGCTCAGATGAGCATGAAAACATTTCCGACACTTATCATTAGAGGTCCGACGGGTGCAGATGGATTCAGCTCTCTCTCTCTTTCTCTCTAACTCTCTCTGGGTACCGAAGAAGGGAATAGTCGTCACTCAAGGACTAACCAGTGGTGAGACTGCATGATCAGGCAGGTAAGGTCTCTTTACTTTATCTGTGTGTCCTTTCTCTACCCAGTGACGCACAAGAGCCACAGTGCAGGCACAATAAACTTCATTTATATAGCGCTTTTTATAGATTCTGTAACTGAAAGCGCTTTACAAACAAGTGGAGCTTTTAATATTGTAGTTCCGGGTGTTTTTATTATTATGAATGCAGTGCAAACGCTGCACAAAACTATTGATTGGGTTATTTTCATGCTGTACATTTACATGGACATCAGTATCAAATTATTTGCCCAAATCTGAAAGAGACAATGATATGATTAAGGTGTTTAGAGGAGTTGCTTTTTGAATGTTCTTTTTATAATCCAGTTTTACATGTTATAGCACATTATTTGATTAACTTCATTGACTCACCACGTTATCCACATTTACTTTGGAGTTTCATGTAATTTTGGTGTTTCACTTTTATTTGTAGACTTTAACTGCAGTTTGGCACTTTCACTTTTATTCAGGAACATTTCATGCATGCCACCCATGACAAACGAGATATTGGATGTATGAACTGTCTGAAGAGTGTTGGTTTAATGGAGTTTGATACTGCACGGCATATGGGGGAATGACGATGGGAGTCTCTGTAGTCCTTGCCTGACTACTCTGTAGGTACAGAATGGTGTCAAACAGCCATGTGTGTACTGTATGGACTATCCTGTTGCAAAATGAGGTGAAAATCCTACACGACGGTAATAGTTTAAGGCAGTGGTTCTCAACTGGTTTGGCCATGGGACCCACATTTTTACATGGTCATCAAGCCGTGACCCAAGCTTTTAGGAACTATAAGTTTAGGAATTATAGCTAATTTGTATTGTTAACATACACAAGTTAATCACAAAGACTTACAAATAAACAATATTTTATTGCTGTGATTTAACAAAATGTATCAAACTATAGAAATATTAAAAAGTAAAAACGACAAATACTGTAAACAGTGGTTAGGGTAAAGAAATGTTCAGTTCCCATGAACTAAACTGAACTGTTGTCGCACGCGCATTTCAAAACAAAAGTCCGGCATAAGTGAAATAAATTAAATATTTATGTTTTTTTTTTACCACACACTCCGTGACCCACTAAAAATGTTCCCACAACCCACTTTTGGGTCGCGGCCCACAAGTTGAGAAACACTGGTTTAAGGTGTTTACATGTCTGTTCAGCACTTGAATATTGCGATTGAAATCGACATACTCCACGTCTTAATTCCAGTTCTGTTTAGTTCGATTGTTATTAAGGTCATCAAAAAAAAAAAATTGTTGTTTACGTGGTAGACTCTTAATCAGATTATTGTCTTAATCGTATTAAAATCAGATTCTTCGTGTCCATGCAAACGTACTCACAGACAGTGTAGATCAAGTGTAACTAAATTAAAAACGTAAAAATGATCAGTCACATCACTTCTCTTATACATTCATATTTTCAACTTTAAATTCAATTCAATTTAATGTCTCTTTATTTCTATAGCGCTTTTATAATGCAGATTGCGTCAAAGCAGCTTCACGTGGATTATAGTAAATTGAGACAGTTTAGTTCAGTTCAGTGTGATTTAACATTCACTGCTTAGAGTTTAAACACTGAAGAGTAATCCATCGACGCGCAAGCCCTGCAACTTTAAAGGCAGTTTGGTTTGGTCTAGTTGACATTTTGAGTGGGACAGTGGAAACGCTTGTATTGGAAATATTGCTTTTTTTTAATTGTGCAGCAGAAGTAAACACAACATAAAATAAATGAAGATTAACTAACCTCAACTCTAGTTAAACACATACTGTACACAGTAGTACTAACTGCTTGATAAACAAAACTAATAAATAGTCTTAAAAACAGCCAACATGAAAAAATAAAGATGAACTAACCTCAATTCCAGTCAGCATGTAACCTTAAAGGATTAAACAAGTAACGCACAGCACTACTACGATTACAGAAACGTCTGCTCTGTTATGATCCACTTACATTTTAATACAATTTGGTGTGATTATAACCTGCTATTAAAAAAAAAACACCAACAACTGAAAGTTTTGAATAAGAAGCTTTAATGTAGCCGTGGAAGGAATCAGTTTTAGTGTAGCTCCGCACCATGGACGAATGAAATTAGCCGAAACTTTTAATGAATTCTATGCTGTAAAGGACATGCAAACACAGCAAAATATTTAGCTAATATATGAATGTAAAATAGTGTTTATATATAATTTTAAATATTAACGGTTAGGCCTGTCACAATAATCAATATATCGACTTGTCGCACAACACGTGAACATGACCACAATAATTTTTGGCAATGCAATATATATCGCCAATAAATAAAAAAACTATTCTAGCAATATTATATCTCTATTGGAGGTGTCGGTATGGTTTAAAAAACATTGTAGTATTTACTGTAAATTAATTGAGTGTATTTTCATTTTTGTGTCTGACAACTTAAGATAGATCTGGCAGCAGATTTCACAACCTCTGTTACTTTTTACCTTGCACTTTTATGTTAATATTTATTATTATTTATTAGAGATATGCTTTTTAACATTCTGATTCCAGTGCTTAATTATTAAAAATGGATTTAACTTAATTAAATATTCTTAAGAATGAAATATTATGTGTTCTTAGGAAGAGTGTACTTGTATTATGATGATATTATATTGTCATTGTGGCATAAAATGGTCTTAAAATGACAATAATAACATTTATCGCAATTTATTTTGGAGCAATATATCGTACAATACAAAATAGGTATCGTGACAGGCCTATTAACGGTTGTGCGTGTATAGCTTATTCTGTCACAAAATGCAGCTAAAAGTCCTACAAGATGATAATTGTTTGATTATGAAGTTTACATGTCTATACAGCACTTAAAGGTGCAGTGTATAAGTTTGACTCCCGGTGGTTGAACTAGGTATTGCACTCCTGGATCAAAACTTACATACAGCACCTTTAAAATAGGAATATTTCACATCTTAATTCAATTTGTGTTTATGACCATTATGATTACTAATACATCGCATGGTTAATATGTGTGGTGGCTAGCATGGGACGATAACCGTTTTCAAGGTATACCGTTTCAAGGTACAGTATGGAAAAATCAAGGTTTTCATTCCGCCACAATTTTCTGCTATACTGTTCTTAAGGTATGAGTTTAATTTTTTTATTTACATTTTTTTTGTTTTTTTAGATGCAAGTTGTAAAGACATCTGTGTTTTTTTTTAAACAAATTAAGACAGCAGAAGTCAATGATTCACTTGAATTATTTAGCCTGACATGTTTACTGCCCCAAAATACTTTAAATGTTTCTCTAAATAAAATATATTGCGTTCAAAGAGGAAAAAGGTTTTGAGCAGTAACCACAATACCACCATACCGTGAAACCGCGATATTTTTATCCAAGGTTATCATACCGCCAGAATCTTATACCTGCCAATGTCTAGTGGTGGCAGTTCTAGCAGCCTTTGTTTTTGGACGTGGCAACCTTTAAACTTAGGTAAAAAAGCAGTTGCGGCACAACCGGCCAAGCAAACACATGAAGCCCAACACTGACGCATCCTGGGTTGCCAGGTGTGTACAAAGCACTTGTTTTAAGGTTCAAATCCAAACTCAGTGTTACGTTCACCCTCACGCTCCATCATAACATCACAACTCACGAGACAACTTTTCACCTAGATGAAAAAACTCGACGCGATTTAGTCTTGTAGCCCGAGATCTCGTCACACCCCAATGACTAGACTTTAAAAAAAGTGAGCAATCGATCCATATTTTAAATTTATATATAGAGAGGTCATGTTTTGATCTTCTATTGGTCACACGCAATCACATGATACGATCTCGCAGGTCAGAGTTTACCAAGCTTGAACTTTGCAATGCAGCGACAAGCAAAACTTGTCGTATAACCTTGCGTTCACGGTGTGCTACTGTCGCATGCATATGAATGGAAGTCTATGGGGAGAAAAGTGTGACCGCAGCTCTACGTTCTCAAAATGCTGTTTCACTGGAGCAGTATTATTTTTTCACATTATAAAATGGTTACACATAGTATCTCTGACAGGAATGGAGTTATAAAGTATCATTAAAGCGGAAGTCAAAGCATTACAGTAGTCAACACCCGACACGAGACAGTAAATCTAATGACTAAAGACAATAAAACTTATTAAACAGCAACTGCGTCTACTCTGCATGTGGTGTGGCATGAACAACAAATCTCAGACAGTAAATAGATGCTTCAGTTTTTTTATGACAATCACTACAGAAGAAATATGCATCACAGCATCACTCTGTAGCAGAAATGTTTTATATTCTATCAGTTTAAAGGAAACAGTTACACTGTTTTGGATATATTAAAAGTTAAAAATAGAGAAAATTCATCTTTAATTATATTTACTTATTAATTTTACATGTATTTACACTGGAATGGAAACTGTCTCACATTTAAGTATCCACTGTTACATTATACATCGGTAAAAGAAATATTGCTATAAACTATCATTGTAAATGAAGCACGTGGTATAAATATCACTTTTACAGAATTAATGCTACACCGCATTCCTCTGAAGCAGTGAAATGTTACATTACATTAAGCCAGTGTGTTTGAAATGCAGTTACACATCTTGTTAAAAACCACTGGTGAAATATATTGTTACACTGTGCCACTGCTACACTATACACCTTAAAATGTCCAATTGCAACAGTGTAGTGGGAACACCGCTATCCTGTAGAGTTGGAAACTATGCGACTGTAAAATTTCAGTAAAAACCCACATGAAAAAAAAATACTACAGTCATCCATGAACATTTATGAACCAAGGGCTGCCATTGTATATATTGTATTATTTGTTAATGAATGTTGCTACAGCATTCAGTAGTACTAAATATAGTGAACTAATAAACGGTTACGAATACTGTAGTATACTTTACTTTTTACTACAGTAGACTGGTATAATATACACAAGCATGATTGTAGTATAATATACCCTATTGTTGTAAAAACTGCATTATTGGCTATTTGTTTATATTACTATAGTTGTGTAACCAGAATTACCCTAACAGATTAATTTAAGCAATTTACTTTAGTATAGTTCAAAAACACCATAGTATTTTTCTATAAATTACTTAAGTATTTTATTCCATATGGGAAAATGGTTGCATGTTATCCCTGTAGTGAAATATGCATATAATTTCCCCCAAACAGTAAACAGAGTATGATTGCAGCATAACATATACTAGAGTTGTAAAAACTGCATTATTTGTAGTTTGTTTATATTACTATAGTTGTTGTGCTAGCAGAATCACCATAATAGATAAATTCAAAAACTTTACTATAGTATAGTTTGAAATTACTAAAGTTTTTTTTTATCCCATATGGGTAAATGGTTTCATGTTATCACTGTAGTGGAAAATGCATATAGTTTTCCCCCACACAGTAAACTGGTATAATATACATATGTATAATTGCAGTATAATATAGGCATGGGCCGGTATAAGATTCTGAAGATATGATAACTTTAGATAAAAATATCACGGTTTCACGGTATGACAGTACTGTGTTTACTGCTCTAAAATATATTCTTTTTAAATGTCTGGCTAAAAAACAAAACCTTTTTCCCCTTTTGAACACAATATATTTTATTTTAAGAAATATTTAAAGTATATTGTGTTAAGTAAACATGTCAGGCTAAATAATTCAAGTGAACCATTGATTTCTGCTGTCTTCATTTGTTTCAAAAACACAGATATCTTTCCAATTTACACCTAAAAAAAAGTAAATAAAAAATCTTACTCATACCTTAGGAACGGTATAGAAGAAAATTTTGGCGGTATGAAAACATTGACTTTTCCAAACCACGGTATACCTTGAAAACGGTTATAGTCCCATGCCTAGAATAATATACCCTAAAGTTGTAAAACCTACAGTATTTGTAGTTTGTTTATATTACTATAGTTGTTGTGCTAGCAGAATTACGGTAACAGATTGATTCAAGCGATATACTATATTGTTCAGAAACACTACAGTATTTTTCTATAAATTATTATAGTATTTTATTCCATATGGGAAAATTGTTACATTTTTTCACTGTAGTGAAATATGCATATAGTTTTCCCCCACACAGTAAACTGGTATAATATACATATGTA